>PUID01042564.1:470-15524 GCA_002993905.1 Miscanthus sacchariflorus
ATCTAACATGTTCATTAGATTTATCTTTATTAAATGGTTAAGTGGTGTTGAATTGTTTCTTTATACAAAAGGGGTTCGGTTACTTGTAATCATTGGCTCAGCATAAACCGATCATCATTGATATCTTATTGCCATTGATTAATATTTGCTCAAATAATATTTATCCTGAACGATAACCGATTCTTCTTATACAACCCCATGAACTTTACTTGATTTATTCTTATGAATATGCTGGAATTGACTATTTAGTCAATCTCCTCTCATATCGGCTCTCAGAGCCGCACATTCGGGACTATCTGGCAACACCGGCATGTTCCGCTCTTAATTACTGATAAGCTTTCTCACCTTGTCAATTGTAGGGTCAAATTGACTGGCATGTCTTGGGAGGATTGCGTAGGATCGACCACCCTTGCGCTGAAGCTAGGCGGATCTGCTCCATCGAGCGGACCCTTCCGGCTTGCTGCATGTGTCCTCGGTACGGAGACAAAAATTCTGTGTCGACAGTTAGTCTCACATGTTTCCCTATGGATATGATACTTGGAATACCTCCGGGTGAAAGCTACAGTGGTATTCTGCCGCTTGCAGATTTATCTGTGTGCGTTAAAATATACCAACAGGCACCAACTAGGTTTCTGATTCTAGTCGGCATATACTCAAAAGCCTAAGTCATGGCCTGCCCCAAAGCGGTCGGCAACCCCAAGTACTTCTCTGCCAATGCCTTCATGTTGATGTGTAAAATTGATCTCACTGCATCTTTAACTTCCACATGGCAATTCTTGCTAAAGAAAACTGCAGACTTCTCATTGTTTACTAGTTGTCCCGACCCTCGGCTATAGATATTGAGAATTTCTAGCATCAGTTTGGCACTCTTCTCCAAGGCCTATGAGAACACAATACAATCATCTACAAACAATAGATGAGACATCCAAGGGGCATGGATCCCCACCCTCACTCCTCTTGCCAAGTGCATCGGCCCCACTGATCGTAGAAGACATGACAATCCCTCTAAACATACCAAGAACATTTAGGGGGGAAATAGGGTCACCTTGGCGTATCCCCCTTGACGGGGTGAACAAAGGAGATAATTGGCCATTCACTCATACCGAAAACGACAATGTAGTAACACACCTCATAACAATGTTAACAAATTCTTCAGCAAAACCCAGTTTCAGCATCATTCCCTGAAGATAGGGCCACTCAACTCTATCATACGCCTTTGCCATGTCTAGCTTGATTGCACATGCTCTAGTCTTGCCCTTCTTTCTTTTTAAATAGTGAGTACATTCGTACACCACCAGCACATTGTCCGTCATCAATCGACCGGGAACAAATGCGCTTTGCTCTACAGAAATAATATCATCCAAGAAGAGCCTCAGCCGGTTATAAAGCACTTTGGAGCAAATCTTATAAATCACATTGCAAAGAGATATCGGTCTAAAATTCTTGAGCTCCTACGGATACTTTGTTTTTGGAATAAGAATGATTGTTGTTTGATTCATAGCATCTGGTAGCTGCCCCCATTCAAGAAATCCAAAACCGCATTGGTGACGCTGAAAGGTCCTAAACGGCTAGAGGGGGTGAATAGCCTATACAAATTCTCGACAAACACACTAGAGCAAGTGGTTAGAAACCTAAATGGCGAAATGCAATTTTGCTTAAGCTCTACAAGGGTTGCAAACCACATATACCAACAATTCTAGTTGCTATGATCACTAAGCACACTCAAAGAATATGTCACTACTTTCTAAGTTAGTGAGGTCTTAAGGACTAGAGTAAAGAGCCTCACTAACCAAACTACTAAACAAGCAAGCTATCTCTCAAAACTAATTACACTAAAGAGCTTTGCTATACTAGAATGTAAATACAAGAGAATGAGTAGTGAGATTATATCACCATGGCAAGTGTGATGAACCAATCAATATGAATGCCAAGAGAATCACCGGGAGAATGCCAATCACAATAGACACAAGATTTTCTTCCAAGGTTCATGTGCTTGCCGGCACGCTAGTCCCTGTTGTGTCGACCAACACTTAGTGGTTCGGTGGCTAATTGGCACCACACCAAGCCTTCACTAGGCGCCGCAAGAACCTACCTAAAGTGAGGTAACTCAATGACACAAGCAATCCACTAGAGTTACCTTTTGGCTCTCCGTTGGGGAAGGTACAAGACCCCTCACAAATCACTGGGAGATTGCCACGAACAATCACCAACTCATGTCAATGCTCCTCCGCTGCTCCAAGCCATCTAGGTGGTGGCAACCACCAAGAGTAACAAGAAATCCATAGCCACAACGATCCCCAAGTGCCACTAGATGCAATCACTCAAGCAAATGCACTAGAATCACTCCCAATCTCACTATGATGATGAATCAATGATGGAGATGATTGGGAGGTCTTTGCTTAGGCTCACAAGGATGTCAAGTATGTCAAAGTGCCAAGAGAGTAAGCCCTAAGCCAGCCAAGAGCCTTAAATAAGTGCCCTAAGCAAATAGAGTCGTTGCTCTGTCGGAGGCCGACCGAACTATGTTGACCGGACTCTGAGTAGGGTCCGGTCCTTAGATCGTCGCCACGTGTCCCTCTTTTAAAACTCAGCCACCAGATCTGACAACCTGGGTCTGATCGCTATGTGCACCTTGGATTTGGTTGACTCCAGAGAGCTCCACGAGCGCCTAAGTCTAATCATGGTGACCGAACTCAGAGCTGGGTCTGATCCTCACACCAAGCGCCACCGTGCGTTGCTGAGTCATGACCGAACGCACCAACATTGGGTCTGGTCGCTCCTTGCCACCAGGGTCTGGTCGCATGCTATTTTACACCAAGAGCTCCAGGAACCCTTGGACTGGGTCCAGTCGACCATGACCGGACTCACCTGCTGGGTCTAGTTGCTCTGCGACTGCCACGTCACCTCTGCGCCACCGAGCAACACAACCAGACTCTGAGATCTGGGTCTGGTCCTAACTTAGTTTGTGTGGCCAAGTCGCAACACTGATCGGACTCAGGCCTATCAGGGTCCGGTCCTAGACAGTCTGCTGCTTTTCTTTTTCTATCTCCTCAAACACTTCACTCTTGCTTCCAAGTTGCTGACCATAATGTGTACAACTCATGTGCCCATGTGTTAGCATTTTTCAAGAATTTTCAAGGGTTAATTGTTAGCACACTAGGTCCCTAATGCATATGCAAGAAACATATCACCTAGTGACACTCGATAACCGCTTAGCCAAAGATTTCCCCTCTTTATAGCACGACTATCGACCCTAAACACACTCACACCCTCTATGGTGTCTTGAGTGCCAAAATGAAAACCTATTTGATACCTTTGCCTTGATCAACCTTGTTTTTATTTTTCTCTTTCTTCTTTTCCAAGTTGGAGCACATGATCATCCTCTCTTGGCTACACACTTAGCTCAAGGATTAGTCCATAGGTTTCATCAATTTTCCAAAACCAAACTCGGGCTTTCAATCTTCCCTTTTTTGGTAATTGATGACAACCTTTTCATAAAGATATTCAATGAAATCTTTTTGGATTCATGTTGCTTGCCTAAGCATTCTACCATGTGTAAAGGATATGGACAAGTTTCATAAACCCGAATTGGTAGCATTAGCTCCCCCTACATATGTGCAAACAGTTTGGATTTGAAAGCTTGCATATATGCATAGATAGTTAGTGTGGGGAAGTAATGATTACCAAATGATGCTAAGGTATAAGAGATGGAGCTTTGAAGCATGATACCAATTAGAGTGCACCAATATACCATCCTTAGTACCATAATTAGTTAGCTAGCACTTGTAAAACATATGTAATGCACATCCAAATGCAACATACAAGTTTATGAGCTTGCTCCCCCTACTTGTGTGCTTTAAAAATTTAATTGATCCCCTTTCTTTGTCATATCTCACCTCTCCCCCTATTTTACTATCTTTGTGAACTAATTCTCCCCCTTTGGCATGAATTACCACAAAAGGTGAGCTCAAATTTTAGATAGGTTGGGGTGAAACCATGTTATCACCACTATAGATTGATTTATCACTGTCACCAATTTTACTGCCGTAGCAATAGAAGCAACGGTGTGATACTTGCACCGTCGGTTGGAAAGATAGCGAGGGCTCCTAGGACTAAAACCGATAGTTCAGACTTCTACCACCGATGGATTAATGATAGATGCAGAAGTGGTATTGGGGTTGCATTTCCTCCATCGCATGAAAAGCCGGGCCGACTGGGATACGCATTTTGCCTGCAGGCCCTAAAGTAGCGTTTGGTCAACCAGCGGTAAATTCAGCATGAGTGTTGAATTGCTTCAACTTCCAAGGCCATCAAATCACCATTACTTCTGCCGCCTGAAGCCTAAGAGCCGCCTACCCACTGCTCTACATATACTTCAGGCCTGGTGCCCTCTGAAACGACCCCTCTTGTTCATCCATCATCCCCTTCTATTCCAATCTTTAAATAAAATGCCAGACAACCCCATCAAGTTTCCAAGCAGCCCATCATCCAGCTAGGATGAATTGCCTTCCCACCACTCCTCCAAGGAGAACGTCTCCTCCAAAGATGGGATGTCTGATTATAGTCCTCCGTGGAGCTCTGAGAAGGAGGACCCAGAGGTGGAGGACGAGGAGGATGAGGATGAGTGAAAGGTCCTAATATGGCTAGAGGGGGGTGAATAACCTATTTGAAAATCTACAAGATCACTAGAGCAATTTGATTAGTATGACAAATAACGAAAAGCAAACTTGCTCTAGCTCTACAAGGGTTGCAAGCCACCTATCCAACAATTCTAGTTACAATAATCACTAGGCACGCAATTGGCTAAGTCACTACTCACTAAGAACTCTCACACTTGCTACACTAAAGAGCTCCACTAGGTGAACTTAAGCTACAAAGCAAGCTCTCAATTCTACCTATACTAAAGAGCTTGCTACAACTAGTTTATGGGAATGTAAATGAGTGAGTAGGGTGATTGTACCGCCGTGTAGAGGAGTCAACCAATCACAAGATGAATACCAATTCAATCACCGGGAGAATACCAAAGGGGAAGAGACAATCAATTTTTCTCCTGAGCTTCACGTGCTTGTCTGCACGCTAGTCCCCGTTGTGTCGACCAACACTTGGTGGTTTGGCAGCTAATAGGTATCACACACCTAGCCCACCACAAGGGCGCTGCAAGAACCTACCCGCAAGTGAGGTAGCTCAATAACATGAGCAATTTACTAGAGTTGCCTTTGGCACTCCGTCGAGAAAGGCACAAGACCCCTCACAAGCAACCGATCAAGGCCAGAGACAATCACCAACTCCGCTCAACGATCCTCCAATCACCAGGCCATCTAGGTGTTGGCAAACACCAAGAGTAACAAGCTCACAACAGGCCCAAATCACCCAACTAGTGTCACAAAGATGATGTAACTCAATGCAATGCACTAGAGGCTCTCCAATCTCACTCAAGATAATGAAATCAAGTGAACAAGTGAGTGGAGTGTGTTGCTTAGCTTCCAACAGGTGTGCATAAGAGTAAGAGATGCCAAGAGAGTGGCTAAGGCTGGCCACACCCTCTATTTATAGACACACAAGCAAATAGAGCCATTACCCCTTGGAGCTGCTTTCTACGAGGGCACCGGACAGGTCGGTGTGCCACCAGACAAGGGGTGGCAGTGTCCTCCAACGGTCAAATTCCAATGGCTAGTTGGTCACCGGACAGGGTGATGGTGGCACCGAATAGGGGGCGACAGTGCCACCCTGGTCGAGCACCCGTTTTCCCACCTCATTGGATAAATAGGGCGGTGCACCGCTGCACCCATGCGGTGACCATGGCGGTGCCACCCCTCGGCTATAAATCCAACTCGCTGTCCTTAGGAAAAAATAGGGCAGTGGCACCAGATAGGTAGTGATGATGCACCACCGTTCCCATGGCAGTGAACATAGCCATGTCCGGTGACCACCTGTCGCGGGGTCGAAACCGCGGTAAGCATGTTGCTAGAGTTGGTGTTAGAGTACGGGGTCTCCGGTGGCTTGGGTGGACTCAGGAACACAAGAATCATGCAGAGAAGACGCAATGGTTTATCCTGGTTCGGGCCAATTTAGTCCCTACATCTAGCAGCTAATGATCCTTATACTCAAGACCACCCAAAATCTGGGGGTTACAACAGAGTGTAAAGGAAGAGAGTTTGGTAGGGGCTTAGCTCGATGCTAATTCTAAGGATGCCTTACCACCGATGGAGTCTCCCCCTCGTCGAAGAGGAAGGAGATGGCAGGATGCAGTGGAGAGGTGCTCTCGGTGCCCATCTCTACGTTGTCTTGCTCTAGGTGCAGAGCGGAGGTAGATGGAATGGAATGGAGTGTTTGGTGATCGAATCGGGATCCTCTCCCCTCTAGGTCCGACCTTATCCCTTATATAATGAGATAGGTTAGGTACAAGGTGGTTTGAGGGTTCTAGTCTATGGTCTACATGCGCCAGAGTCTAGGAGGGGCTTGTAGCAGTGCGCCGTGGACCGCCGAGGTGTCTTGGAGCCAAAGAAGCCTGGGTGTCGTCTAGCTGCTCTGCTCTGACACTCTGCATGTTAGACGGTGTTGGCTTGGACTGGCCTCTCCCATGTGAGACCTTCTAGAGTCTTCTTGGTGGCGAAGGTGGTTGGCTCTGGGGGCTGACGCATGGGCCTAGAAGACCCCAAGCCCCTGAGGCCATGAGAAGCTTTGTCTTCTTGTGTCACACCTCGGATGTGACCCTGTCGGAGGAGTAGTTGGCAGGGGCACGCCTAGGGAGTGACACCGGGAGCCCCTGAGCATCGATAGCCCGGGGCTTGTCTTCTTGTGCTCGAGCCTTGGCTGGCATCGTTAGTCGGGCAGGAGCCAAGGACCAGGCTTGGTTGTGCCGTAGATCAGGAGCCCAAGGCTTAGGGAAGCCCCAAGCCCTAGGAGGAAGCTGTGGCCAAGTCAGGCTCGGCCGGGTCTCTTTGCCAGAGGGTGCACGCGAGCGTGCCCGATGGGCATAGCCCTCGAGCCCTCGGGTGATCCTGAAGGGTTCGGTCGGGGGGTCTTCTTCGTTTGGGAACCATTGGACCTGAGGCTTAACATACCTATATGTTAGGATCTCGTCAGGAGCCCCCAAGCCCTTTGTGGCCTCACCTGGCTTGATGGTGACGAAGGGCTGAATTTGATCTTCTAGTGACCGATACCTCCTTGGTGAGGTCAGCTTCCGCTAGCGAGAGTGCTATGCCTTGCTTGGGGTCATCTTTTCTAGTGCGATGGATGATGCTCTGCTGTCGAGGCCAAGCAAAGATGGTGTCGATCTCTTCGCGAGTCCATGTAGTATGGGTCTTCGACTTGAACGAGAGCTCGGCAAACTCATCTGGGAGTTGCCAACTGTAGGCCCAGGGGTGCCCTCCTTTCTGATCGGAGCCTACCATGGGCTAGGTGATCAATAGCACTGGGCTCTAGTTCGGGGCCATCTAATCATCCGGAGCTCCACGCCCTTCTGAGGGCTACGATAATAGGTTTCGGTCCTCTCAAGCCAGCCTTCTAGGACTGACCCTTTGCAGCCATAAATCGGGGAAGTGGGAGCGCGCCGAGGCTCGGACAGAGGCCCTCGTTGTCCCCACTACTCAATGGCTCCCGACCCAACTCCGGGGAGTTGGTTGGTTTTTGGGGGATGTGGCACCCGAGCGCCCGTTGATCAGGAAGTCGGGCTGCTCCGTCTGGGGAGCCAGCGCAGCCCTCGAGGCCATTGTGGGGCCTCCTTGCCAGCGAAGGCGGCGGCTTCTAGGTGTGTCTTGTTCGCTGATGCCTTGCACATGTGGTCTCCCTCTCTCTCTCTCTAGAAGAACAAGTGTAAGGAAGAACTAGAGAGAAGATGAAGGTGGAAGTGGAGGTGAAGGTGGAAGATGAAGTGAAGGGAATGCAATACAAGGCCATCAACTCATCAAGGTCAAGCCATCCTTATCTCAGGATCATGGTTAGCTCATGAGCTCTCATCTCTTTAGTTGAAGGTTTCTCTCAAACCCTAATCTTAATGTCTCATGCATGTATGGATCATAGAGTGTGGTGACCTCTCATTCACCACAAAGGCAAGATGTATTCAATCCCTTATAATGGAGTCTAGCATCTCATGGATCCCAATCTTGGAGTAAGTCTTTCTTACTCAATCTCATGTATTGGTCACAAGTGGATCATGGGAAGAGATTTAGCCAAGCCACTAGATGCACTAGTTAGCCAATAACCCAACTAGCCTTACCCTAGCATATCCCTAAAATTATCCTAGAACTCTGGTACACATGAACGGATGTCACCACCCCAAGATAGCAATTAACCACCCTAAGACATAGAGCATAGGTTCTGTCGCCCAGTTGGCGGAGTGTCCATCAATGCGACAGAGTGTCCGATAAACCTCCTCAATCTAGCAAATCTCCTAGCAGAGGCACCTAGACTACTACGAGCGTGAACAACGAAAGGTATGACCATCGACCGGAGTATCCGCTGAATTATAAAGACTCACAGCCAGAGAACCCGAGAGAACTTAGTTCCTATCGGATCGTCCGTCACACACTTCGGGGCATCCGAGGAATTATAAACACGAAGTAACCCAGTAACCCGAGAGTGCCCAAAACCTATTAGAGTATCTGTAAAACCCACGGAGCATCCGCTAGAGCCAAACAGAGTCACCCAGACACAACCCACCTTGGTACCCAATACAGCGGAATGTCCTTCAGTCATAATGGAGTATCCGACAATCACAAAGAGTGTAAGTTTAACCATCAAGTTACCCAACAGCCAACCTTACTAGTCAGTTGCCCAAGCCAATAGCACAGTTGTAGGATTATTATTAGAAGTCTCATCCTAGGATGCAATGGTGATCTATTCATGTTCCTTAGTGTCATTCTGAATCATCAGTGAATCTCTCCGGTCGGATCTGTCTCATTCTTTTTAGGAATCATCTTAGTTTGAAGCGTGTGTAGGATGTCATCATCAGCCCCTAACTGTCTGAACGGCAGCACTATCAGGCAGGCACCCCACTATTATGAACCCTACTTTGGATACTTATCAAGTTGCATTATGAGTTATKCATTACATGTAGTCTTGGATAATGATCACTCTTATACTACACCTAGAGTAGCTTATTAACCTGTGGAAGCCTCTCATCTAAACAATGGGAATGGGAACGGTTAATGCTTAATGCTTAGTTGCTTGGGCAACGGTAGAAGTCGAGCATGAAAAGGGAACTCATACTCGCGCGTGTAGGATGTTACACCTGGATAATTAACTACTAAAACTAATAAGGGTACAACTTGACTTACCTAACTAATCTGGCTAAGGACTAATATCTCTAATATGGTAATCTTGATGATAACCTAGATATCTTGCTCATGCGAGGGGTAGGTCATCGTGAGTGTGGGATCTCAGGCGACGTAGCTCATGGAGCAGTAAGGACCGTGTATTGGGATACGTAAGTCCGAGTAACCACCCATATAGACCACATGTTGTGGATAGGGTTGACAAGCCAAGTAACTAGTTGCGACATGTTTATCCGTGAAACTGGCAAGGGGGTTGGCGTCGGTCGGGAATGTCTAGGACATTGACCGGGCAACTGCTCGAACCTTTCATCGGACACTCGGGCCAGATTAGGGAAAGGTTGGAGGATGTGAGGCAACCCTTACTACCGGGCCCGGTGTATGGTGGTTAGTCCCGTTTTCCGTGTGGGTATAGTTGTACACCTCTACAGAGTCTTGAAAGCCTAGAGTCCCTTGGGATGGAACTATATGGTTGTTCTTTCTTTCTATACCCATGGTAGCATGAGCAATGGACTATGAACACCTTGTGATAATGATGAATACCTTTACTTCTATGTTGAGCATAGCATGTCATATTCTTAATGAACATCATTACTTTCTGCACTTATACAAATACCCGATAACTACCCTATGCATCCACCAAATACTATATGTTGGAATTAAGTCCTGCGAGTACGCAACGTACTCACGGTGCAGCCGTTAAGTTGTTTTGTAGGTGGTCAAAGCATCTTTCCAGATCTAGCTTTGGCGAAGACGGCAGTTAGCAGACCTTGGAGCAGGCGTTCTCCAAGATGAGCTACGTGTAACTCGATGAGTAGATGAGTGATAGGAGTGGCAACCCAGTGTAGAAGTATAGTTGTTCGCAGTAGCAGACTTAGCGGTAATCTTATGTTACTGAATCATATGTCATATTAACTATGTTTTCTAAGTGAGTGGAAGGTTGAAGTGTGTATGTGATTAAGTTGTCTGGTTTGCATTGTACTGGAAATGTGTGTGTTACTTAGCGTAAAGGTCCTGAAGAGGAGTTGCTACGTGCGCTCCTGTGGGGTCTCGCGGTGTTGATCTACTTAAATTGAGTTGGTTGAGGACGACACTCGGTTTAGGTGGACTAATGCGGCGGGTTCCCCCACATTGATGTTCTCGTTGTCACCGCCGGATGGTACGCCGGTCCGGCGTTGATGTTCTCATCATCACAGCTGGACGGTACGCCGGTCCAGCATTGATGCTCTCGGCATCACAGCCAAATGGTATGCCAAACCGGCATTGGTGTTCTTGTCATCACAGCCGGATGGTACGCTGGCCCGGTGATGATAGGTCCATAGTCACCGCTGGTTGGTACGCTGGCCCGGCGATGATAGGTGCACCATCACCGCCGGTTGGTACGCCGGACTGGCATCGATGGGCGCATCATCAGCACCGGATGGTACGCCAAGCCGGCGTCGATTCTTGCATCATCACCGACAGATGGTACGCCGGGCCAGCGTCGATGGACGCATCATCACCGCCGAATGGTACACTGGACCAGCGTCGAAGGACATATCATCACCGCCGGATGGTACGCCAAGCCGGTGGTGATAAGATACCATCACCACCGTATGGTACGCCGGACCGACGGTGGTAAAATACCGTCACCGCCGGTTCTCTACCGGCAGAGATAAAGGTCGCCAATCACCGCCGACATACACCAACGGGGGCCAAAACCGTCGGTAACGGGGGTTCTGGAGACGGCAGTGTTTAACTTTCTGTAGTAGTGACAAACTAGGTTGAAACTATTTGCATCGAAAATCAAATAAGTTCAAAGTTCTTTAACTAAAACAGAGAGAAAAAATAAACATCATAGAGTCTGGGTGAAGATAGCAAAAGATAAAAGGAAGTCCATGTTGAACCCACCAACATTGAACCTTCAACTGCATCCAAATCTAGTGGTTATTATCTTGAAAGACAATCTTGCCACAACAATGACAAATCCTAAGCAGTCAAATTGTACTCCACAAGACTAACACGACTACTTGTAACTTATAATATACAGACTCTAAGGGCATGTGTGGATTTATAGCGGGGCTAGCTGACAACAACTTCTTGCAAAAAAGCTTGCTAATGTTTATTCTTAACTTTCAATGTTTGTTTAAGTTTATAGTCAAGCATCAAGTATCATGTTTGCAAGCTAACAACTACAAACACACACTTGATTAACAAACAAAGTAATAATAGACATGGTGGCCATAATTACAAGCTGGAAGCAATCGTTCTCTGTTGCATGTGTTCTGATCACTAGTCCTTAAGTACTATCGATTGATGTTGGTTCTCAATGGGCAATTTCTAATACACTGGTCACACGCACACCTCAATGGGTATGCTCCTTGATCAGGAAAGTGGGCAACCACATAAGACCATAACCTTTAAAGTACCAACACCAACTCGCAAACCATAGTTTGTTTTACTCTCTCTCACAAAAGAGCATAGTTTGTTTACCCTCGCAAAAATATCATAGTTTGTTTTAAGAAAATCAGTTATACAATTAGATGCCTATATATTAGCTGCCTCCCCTTCTATAAAATCATGGGGCAATTTTCTTATATTCCACCAAGAAAACTCACAATCCATGATATTATATCACTATGTCTATGACACATGGGGCCCTCCACAATCACTAACGATAGCACAGCAGGGATTTAATGTTTATCTGGTTGCATATAAAGAATTATTCCAAAATTTTGATGTCAAATTACAAAATCTGGGTTATGGAGAACCATATAATTAAGAAAAAGACCACTCATGTCAAGTAAAACTATGTATGCAAACTATTTTTAATCAAACGTTACACAAGGAATTTGCCGATGTCAATGATCCACTATTTGTGATTTTTCCATGTCTTTTTCCCTTTGTGTTTTTTTTTCTTTTTCCTCCTCTGCTTCACAAACTACACTAGTCAGTATATTTGGTATATATACATTTTTATACAATTACTACTTCCTATATTCAAACAATTGAATTGTCTTTCGTATAGTAGATATATATGGCAATATTTTTTTTTGGGAAACGATATATATGGCAATATATGTACTCTGGCAATGAAACCTTGTGTTGTGCAGCACAAACGGGTGTGAGTCCAAAAACCACGGCGGCGGCATGTAGCCTCTCTGCGGCTAGGACTTGGACGTACGGCTGAGGGTTCGTTTGGTTCGGTTTGTGGCTTTGACTTTTGGCCAAAAAACCAAAAACTCAATTAAAGAGGCTGTTTTTAGAGGCTGTTTTTTAAAGAAGTAGCTGATTTTCTGTAGTATATTTTTAAAAGTTGGTTTGATTTTTCTTTTGGCTTTTGTCATTTGTCTTTCTGCTTTTTGAAATTGGTGAAATAAAAAGCTCTTTCATAGTTGTTTCAAGCGAGATAAAGATAAAAGTTATATTTTATACTTGTTTAACCAAACAATTTTCAATTTTTCTACAGCTCACGGCCCATAGCAGTTTTCCCATAGCTCACAGCCCACAGCAGCTTTTTCTCATAGGCACGGCTCACGAACACAGCCTGAGTTCCAAATCCGACACGGATCAGAATCACGAAGCCGATTCGAGTTCGGGCATGGCGTCGCGATCGATGGGTATATATATACCGCGCCCCTGACATGCGATACGTACGAGACAAGGCCACCAAACTCGCCGGCAGCGAATCATCAGTCGATTAGACTCCTACTCTCCTAGACTGCTGCTGTCATGGATTGCGGCGACTGCGACTGCGACTGCAGCGGCAAATGCTGCGGCAACTGCTGCTGCTGCATGTGCAATCTCTGCGTAGAGACCGACTGCTGCGGGGCCTGCTCCTGCAGCCGCTCCACCAAGTCCTGCTGCTGCCGCTTCACCACGGCGCTCTTCGCCGTCGCCGTCGCCACGCTCGTCGCCGTGCTCGTCGTAGCCTTCGCCGTCGTCTTCCCCGCCCGCGTCACCGTCGAGGACGCGTACCTCGCCCTTCTCGCGCTCGCCGACCCCAACGGCACGGCGCTCGCATACGACGTCTCGCTCACCACCGCCGTGCGCAACCGCAACTTCGCGACCGGCGTCTGGAAAACCGCGCCGCTCGACGTCGAGCTCCGGTTCCACGGCCAGACGCTCGCGCTTGCCAGTGCCCAGCTGGAGAGCGCGGAGTGGGGGCTTTTCAAGGCGCGGGGGAAAGGGGTGTACCGCGTGACGGCGTCGTCGTCGGTGGACAGGGGCGCGCCGGCCGTGGCGCTCGGTGGCGACGGAGTGGCCGAGTTCGTGAGGGAGAGCGTCGCCCGGGTGTTCGAGATCGAGCTCGCTGTCGTCGGCGGGGAGGTCAATGACGAGGAACAACACCACGGCAGGGACAGCAACGTCAGCGTGACCTGCCCTTTGAAGCTTTCGCTCCCGACGGCAACCGCGCAAGTGGAGTTCACAAGGGTCAAGTGCACGTAGGCGATAGCCATGCACAGATCGGAGTACGTCGATCGCCACGGTGAAGCGAGAGCAGAGTAAAACGATGGAGAACTTTGCTTCCGAAATTGCGGCGACTTGGGCCACGCCACATTGGCCTAGGAATATGCTCCAGTTATTTTGCTCTACGAATCTTGTGCCAAAAAAAAAAAGATTGGCAGCGTTTTTGTCCGCCGCAAATGTGGTGTGGCCTCAAGCTGGGTGCGGCATGTTCAGGTCAAGAACCCAACAGAGCCATGCTATTGTCTGACAATCCTCGTCAAGCTAAAATCAAATTAGTGAGGATTTACGACTTTACGTCCATGTGTTGCTAGATGTTTCCACTTCTTTCAATGTGTTATCTTTTCAAGAAAACTTCTTATATCACCCAAATATATGTAATCTACATTACCTAACCAAGCCTTATGGTTTCTGATTGGGTCCAAAAATGAGCTATATATAGCACATTTTTTTTGTATTCTCAACTCTCTTATCAATACATACTAACAACAATAACACTTATTCTGAATATCTAATACAATGAATGTTTGTTTCTAAAGGCACAGCTTAGCTTTCCCGCCCCGCGCATTGCCTCGACCGGCAACACGGGAGGAAACCAACGCCGCCTCCACAGCCCACTTTTTCCCACCTCTGGCCAGCCTCACCGTCACCGTCACCAGAGTGCGCCGCGGGGTGCCCACGCAGATGCAAGAACGGTGGCTCCATGTCACTTCCCTTCCGCACCTCCCTCCTTTCATTCCTCCCCCATCCGCCTTCCTTTGCTCTGGCTCGATGTTGTTTACACATCTTTTTCTCTCTAAAAGATTCGTCATAAAATGAAGTCACTACTATGTTAGCGATGTTAATCACATCTACCATATGTTGCTGATGTGAGTCATAAATCTTCAACCTCCAAGGAATCTTCTAAGTCTTTGTCTGATGATAGTGTTTATTAGCAGAGGACATGAAAAGCCAATTGACTCGTTTTGGGCATAAGAAGTGCGCTTTGAAGCAACCTGTGCTTTTGCTTAAGAATTCTAAGCCATGATGTCCATGGATTGAGGTCTTAGAATTTGGAAAAAATACAATGTATCTGAAGTAACTCATTTCTCTATAAACTTTAAAGTTAGAGAAATTCGACTTAGAAGTGATATATGATTTAGAACCGAGGGAGCATTTTGGATATGAAATCATCTTTTCCATGCTCCACATATTTTTATTTTTCCCAAAACTTTAAAGAAAATGGTATATCTGTCTTATCCCTACCATTACTTTCCTTTAACGTCTCATTTATATCTATATCTATATCTATATCTATATCTATATCTATATCTATATCTATATCTATATCTATATC
>PUID01042575.1:5926-19511 GCA_002993905.1 Miscanthus sacchariflorus
CTGCACACGCGTACGAGAAATCAGAGATTATCACATATGGGTCTAACTGTGCTGCATACTTGTTGTAAGAATATACATAATCAAGTACGAGCGTTAATACAGCATGTTCCCTCTCCCTGACTAAGCTTACTTGGTATATTGCAAGCAAAACCACGTGCTGTCTTGTGGAATTGATCTAGTTAGTTTTGGGACGAACCTACTAGTTAGGCCTAGGAGTATACTACAATGAGCATATTGTAATCGAGTTTGGTCGGTGCACACTGAGGATGTGTATACATTTGTCTAGTACACACCGCGCATGTCAGAATAATATATCCAAAGCCCTAGTGTGGGGGGGAGAAAACTTTGGTATTGGTAACCATTAGTTATAAAACAAGAAAAGAGACTGATGGCAGAAAATGTTTGGTGGCCATTAAAAAAGGGTGCTCTGAGACCTGTCAAAACTTGATCGATAGGTTGTTGGATGTTGACGACCGCCTACGTTAATCGATGATTCTCGGAGGTGATCGTCTTAGAACGCCCGTATCCGTAAATGATTTTCGGAGACGGCCATTTTCCTGGAGCCCACCCAACCATTTACGGAGGTGGTTAGGTGTGCCCACCTTCGAAAATAATTTGGCGGTGTCTCCTAAGATCATTTTTCTAGTAGTGCGCATCAGTAGCATGATCGCTGCTCACATCACTAATTAGCACCATGGACGGCAAGACATCATTGCCTTTGACATCCCCACCATGTCTAGTCTCAAGCTTCATGACTAGCTCCAGCTCACCCCTCTATACATTGTGTTCTATTTCTTGTGGATGGCAAAAATCGCCATGGGTGGAAAATATGCGCCACCAGACACCACCATTGTCGGCCTATAAATAGGTCTAATCGAGGAGCTTCAGAGGCACACCATCAATAGCATCATGAGCATTGGCACAAGCAAGAACAACAAATTCCTCCTAACATCCCTCTTGTTTTCCTCTCCCTAGCCACTCTCAGTTTCCCCAAAAATCGAGGGTGCCACCACCATCGTCCCACTAATCTACTCTCCAAACTACTCTAGCCAAATTGGATGGCAAGTGAGCACCACTGTCTCTCACTCTTTTTTCATATCCACTTCGTCCCCTCTATTTCTCTCTGTGTTTGGGGCCCCATGTACCGCAATCCACCAAGCTATGTCTCCAACACATGTCACCAATAAGACCCTGCTGAGTTTGACAACTCTGCAAGCACATCTATACACACATCAACCACTCTAACCCTCCTACATTTTAGCCTAGACACGCATTGGCATTTCACATTGCTATCGAGCTAACTACGGTGAACCTCCACCAAATCCCCTGCCGTCTTCATCACCCACATCCCCTACCATAAGTTGTGGAATGTTCTGGATGAGAACCGGATAATGTCATCGTTGGCAATGTCGATTCTGGCAAGCTTAGGCCCTCCTCTATTTTCTCCATGCTCTAGTGGCCACCTAATGTCATCCCCATCCATCCATGGCATGCTATGTGGCCCACATGTTAGCGATACGAGATGCTAACACGTTGACCACACACGTCAATTGCATACTAGCATTCCCTATCACTCCCGTGTGCCTATGTACTTGGTCCATATGGACACAAGGCACGAACAACTCAATCCATAGCATAGTGCACTCCTAATGCATGAGCACAACACATAGACGACCCCTAAGGTCCACACATTAGTCACATGGAGTCTCGGTTAAACAATATAGTTACATGGGAACAAAGCCCTAATACACAATACAATGAATATCTCTCAGCACCAAGCCTACATTCGCTCTATAATGTCTTTAGTATTCATGAATATGCTTTGTGTCATAATCTCCAAGCATCAATCTAAGTCTTCGGGGCTAAGACACTTGTGGCCAATCAACTTGTGACTAACTCAAATGTGAATACCACTGCAAACCATACATTAGTTGCAACACTTGTGCTCATTAATCACCAAAACCCTAAATCACCAAATTGAGGCCTAGATGCATTCAGTTGTTTTGTGCATCAATCAACAGGCACATGTCATGACCCAAGCTAGCTCATCAACGCTTCCACGCCTCTGAAACTTCTTTTGACCTGAATCTTTGCCTTGACATTGCTTATTTTATTTTAGACAAATCTACCTAGAGGGTAATGATCTTGTAATCAAGGGCCATCACAAAAATCTGCATGCCATCAAGATGGCACAAGACAAAGTGCAAGATTAATTGAATCCTTTTGAATGGTGTAATCAGCAAATGTGCGGCCATTGTCAATTTTCTTCCTAGGAAAGTAAGGTGTTGCTGGTCCAGGAGAAATCTTTCCTTGTCCTGAATCATTGCCTTGACATTTTAAGTTGTATCATGACTCTACCTCAAGGATGATGGTCCGGAGCTCTTCACAAAGATCTGTGTCTGAAATAAGGTAGCAATGAACATGCTATGATATAAATTTCCTAGATTCTAGCATCAACTTGTAGCAGCAAGCAGCAGCTTGCAAAGCATACTACCATCATGATTATAACAATATACAGACCCCCTAAACTAAATAGCAGGGCAAGTGCTACTTGAAGAACTACTGGCATGCTTCAAGTAGTACAGGGTATGCCGGGTATGACCTAGGGGCGGAGCTACAGGGTGGGAAGTTAGCATGTATATATATATATGTATTTCTAAAATGAAAAAAATGAAAAAAAAAACTTACCTGACTGCTCCGTACGTGAGTACCGAACGAGCGAGTGATGCAGCCAGCGTCGAGGTCTACCCGGCCCATGCGGCCAGATGGGATGCCTCGGCTTCAATCGGGCGAGTACTGAGTCACATTCTATTGCCTGCATAACCCCTTATCCAAACCCCCGCAGTGCAGTTCGTTCCTATTTGGTTACCTGCACAAACTCATATGCAGGCTAGCACGGTCCTCAAAGCATGCCCAGCCTGCATTCCACTATTCAATTAAATCCTGCGTACCTAGCTATGCACCATTCCTCGTCCACCTGCTCTGCAGCCCAAGACACAGTCCAGCCACATATGCAGGAAACCAATCACACACATAACACTGTACGACTTCATATCCAGGCCCACTCTTCTCGCTCCCTCTCGAGGCCATCTAGAAGACCCATGCTCCAAGTCTCACCCTCTCTGGTTCCTCTTTGCAGGCCGGCTCTCTTCCCTCTCGCGCTCTACGACTCTATCTCTCTCAGCTAGATCTGGTCTCTCTCACTCTAGAGGCTAGAATCTAGGTCTTTCCTAGCCGCAGAGACAGGTTCTGGAACGACAGCAATGCGCAGCGACGTGGAGCACATGGATGGCAACAACGACGGCGAGGTTGCTCCTCGCGCGGTTCCTATAGTGCCATGGCTGGCACGGGCACGCTGGGCTACCGTGCCGGTAGTGTCGTCACGGCACGCCTAACAGGCCATAGTGCTATGCCTGGGGCCCACTGCATGTCCTGGATAAGATATAATGCCTGATAGTGTGTGCCTGGTCATCCTATCAATGATAGGTAGTTAACACCTCTCTTCCATCGATTCTGGCTCTGCCCCTACAAATCACGTGAATCAATCAATCAGGATAATTGTCACACTAATATGAGTGAGAGAAAATTGATGGTTGTGCAAGACTGGTATCCAACTAATCCCACTCCTCGAAATCGAGATATGCAAAGGACCCGATAGTCTGCTACAGCCCACGCGCACCTTTGGGTCTGTAGACCAGGTTTGTCTCTTGACTCTTGTCATTCTTCTTTAGAAAAAGTCCATTTTGCCTCACTATTGCAAAAGTCAGTTTTTTCTCCCTCAACTCTAAAACCAGAAATAGTTCCTCCCTCATCTGCCAAAACCAAAACCGGTTACTTGAACACCAGGGCTGTTTCCCTAGATGGTTTTTCTTTTTTTTTTCTTTTATGTTTTTTTGGGCTGAATCTTTGAAAAATCAAAGTAAATCACAAAAAAGTCATAAAATGAAAATTCTAATTGTGTTGGACTCCACATGAGTAGATCTACACAGGGAAGAATTATGTTGACGGGCTATACCGCTGGTTGATGCACGACAGCCCGACGAAAGAGGAGGCCATTGCCTGGCACAGGGAATGGATGCAGCTCCTAACATGGGACATGATTGGCATCGACACTACTGCCATGGATACGGTCATCCAAGTGATCCAAGAAACATACCAGTGACCACACTTCAATCGTCTCTACTAAGTTATGTTGTAAATGTATATGTTAATGTAGGCATTATGTTGTTTTACTGTGTATGCCGGATCGGACAAATGCACATCCAATTAAGCGGCCGCACCTCCCGACTTCGTTCACTTAATGATGAGTATGTTCCGATGCATCATTGTTGCTTCTCTCTGTGATACGTTGTGCCATAGTATCGAACTGTGCAATTAGTGCGTAGTTTACAATGGCAAATGGTGTCGCGAAAGTCAACATGCGAACAGTGTTGTGCACTATGTGAAAGCTCCGACGGTCATAGGATCCCTTTTCTAGGGTTGGCCCCTGCGTTTTCTCCATGTGACCCATTCTTATCCCCTTCCACATTCCGTCCTCCCATGCTGGCGGCGCCCAGCCAAAACACGGTTCCCTCCCCTTTCCCTTACCACCACAAGCAGTCATCGGTAGCCACTCACAGTTGGACTATTGGCATCGCCATCGAGTACCGCAAATAGATTCGCACCTCCATGGCCTGCCGCATCTATCACCCACATAGCCGCAGTAGCGTCATCGAAATGGACACAAACAGACCGTCGACCCACCCTAGCGAGCAAGGTGCACATGCTTTCGTATTTGGATTCTATGCTTCTGATTCAGTATTTATGAATGCGGATTATTTAAGCTGGAAATGAGATTCAATATTTTCTAGTCCTTTGTTCTTACTTCAGATTAGGGTTTTTTATTTTGTTTTGTTTTGTTTTTTTAGCGATCAAGTGGTTCAGATTAGTTGATAGATTGTTATAGCTTTTTTTGCTTTAGTCGTTGTCTTTGCGATGGACGGTTGTTAGATGCGTTTTCTGGTCTCAATTGAAAGCTGGTAACCCCACCTCTAGATCTTAGGCTTCGTTAAGCTTTCAGTAAATTCAATTAAATGCCTTTGATCCAAAATGAACCAAAACAATAGTTTTCTAGGATTCCATTTAGCGCACATTATTAACCTGCACTGACAATGTACATCTATGAAATGGTATCTGCAGCACCAATGGTATTGACGCGGTACCGAACATCATTACTACGGGCTCCAGAGCAGAATCTGTAGAATGAAGTTGAAGGTGGAGATGAGACATTTGCCCAGTTTCACCTTCGACATATCTAAACCTCAAAGGAAATGGGGAGCTAATTACTCATGACTCATTACATGTATATATAACAGCTACCGCCAATAATTGTAACGTTGTGGTCAATGTGTAGGGTACTGGCGCACAGGAACCTGTAACAAGCACAATAGTTCAACACAGGACCAAGCGACGTGGCAACAGGCTATGCACTTACCGACTTGTGATCAACCACTTCGATTACATTGGAGAACCCAAGGAACCAGACATGGTAATAGCGTCGTACCACAGCACCTAGGGTGCGATTGTGAGAAAACATGTTCCAATCAAATTCAGGTACTAGAAGAAGAGGAAAGGTCAAGAGGATTGGTGTGTTACTAACCAAATTAAGAAGAAATGTTGGGAATAGATAGTAAATTTGTTTGAATTCAACTTACACCCCACTGATACAGAAATTGTGAAGAAACGGGCATTGCACTACATGGAAAAAATGGAAGTATTTCAAGTATGAGCTGTACAAAAAGCATGTGTTAAAGGGAATGGAGCCAAATTGGCAAAAAGGTGAGCACCCTACTCAGCAATCATATTAGGAAGCTTTAGTCAGTTGGAAGAAATCAAAAGAAGCTCTTTCCATTAGCAAAGTAAATACCCTCAACTCCCATAGAAATGATAACCCCCACCGCACCGGCTCTCAGGGGTACGCGAAGAAAGTTCCTGAGTGGGAGAAGATGTTACAAGAGCTATTCCAAAAAGGTTACACCACAGACTAAAGGTTGGGATGCCCACTCATTGAGGTATCTTCTTGCAAGAAAGATGACCTACAACAATGATGGCTCCCTAAGTTTTCCAAATGATGCAGTTTGGGAACTCGCTGAAAGGATACGAACACTACCGGTTAAAGCGGCAAATGGTACTTTCGTTGCTAAAAGGGAGGATGATGTCCTAAGTTGGGCACTAGGGACGAAAGAGCATCCTGATCAGGCATGAGGTGTAGAACTGGTTCCATGGTAGATTGCCTTCAAAAATGACCAATCCATGTACAGAAGTCATGGAAGGAATAATGCCAGAAAAATTGCGAATCTGCGTGAAGAATTGTCAGCCATGTTCGAGGCCAAATGGAAAGAAAAGGAGGTGGCATCGACAGCCACGTAACAGGCTCAAAGAGAAGCGGAACAAGTTTCCTAGGGAAACTTTAGCTCAGAATGGGTACGCAGTAGCTGCGGAAGCACACAACTTCCACAAGTAGATGCAGATTCCACCTTCGACGTGGATCACATCAGTGAACCTACATATTGCATGCTATAGGTGGAGTCACAAGGATGCAAGGCCATATTTAGGCACAAGGTGGCTGCCAGTCAGGTTCATCCCGGGAATATGACAAATGGACGTTCGTTGCCTCCAGGCTATGCAACAGTTATCCTGGATACATTGGCCAAAGAAAAGTATGGCACAGTTGAGTTGGAAATGACCATGGACAATGATAGGTCAGCGCTAGCGGCCAACATGGGGTCCTTGGTGCTGTGGTGGAAGCGTAACATAGTTCTTATTGCCACAATGTCAGATTATAGTTTCGACAAAGATGTCGAACTTACCAATCCACGACCTACACCTGCACTGCCACCAATTTCTGAAACTGGGGAGCGACCCATATGATTTGGAAGATTAGTGCATAGGACAAGAAAACTGCCATAGATAGCAATCAAAAGAACTTGCATTGTCCCTCTATCAGAGTTATAACCCTGGGGTGTCTCAAGGCACCGATTAGTTAGCAGGCCATGCGGCCCGCAATGCACCAGCTAGCGAAAGCCCAAACGACCGAGGCCTAGCTAAGCCGAACAAAACAACCCAAGACGCTAAGGACAGGGTCAGCCGCGACCCCTTCCTCCCGCCTTAGCCACATGGCGCCCTGAGGACACACGACCTCTCCTCCATCACGACTCCTAAAAGGATGAGGAGAGGTCGAGCTCCGCCAAGTATGCCTGTTCTGACAAGGACAGGCACGCCGCACTAACCTCGCAAGGGCTGAGGGGACAGTAGTCACCTCAGTCCGGTCAGACGCCAACCCTGTGTCGTGTCGCACAGACAAGACAATACTGCCCAAAGCGGTGATGACAGGTACGATGACCACCGGCCAGATATAGCTCAACGAGACAAGAGTATGATCCTACCCACTACGGGACGGGATCTACGATGAGGGCCATGACTTAGAGGCCATCTGGGCTGGCAGAAGCCAAGATCCCAATGATAGGGCTCGTGGCCCCCCACTTCTCAAGACAATGAAGCAATTGATGACTAGGGGGTGGCTACCAACTCCCATACGATGCCCTAGGAAACCAGGAGATGACCATGAAGACCACGGCGGAGACCACGGTGCATAGGAGGGCTGGCGAACCACCATCGTAATGAACTCACCTGGGGAAAGGCCTCGACCGGCCACATCCTTTTGGGAAACCACGTGGTTAACCACACCAAAGGGCCAATGCCCGCTTCTGTCTTCAGTTATGGCCCGGACCTCCACTCTAGAGGTCTAGACCCCATGATCCACGATGGACGAACTCTCCGAGCTGCCCTCGAGGGCTACATCTTGGAGTTCACCTATGTAATGGGCCTAATACCCTCTCCCATCACTGGCCAGGGCTGAGGCTTCCACCTAGAAAGCTAGAGGCCTATGGCTCATGGTGAGCTCGCCCAAGGAATGGCTCATGGTGGCCACATTCTTTCAGGGAATTGTGAGATCGGTTGACCAATGGGTCAACACCTAGCACTGGCTCCTACCCGGTCTAGACCTACTGAGTTGGAAAACCAGATTCCACGATAGAGCCATGCCCTGGACAATGTCTCTGCCGTCGGCGGGACGCAATGTAATAGGGCACGCACGAGCAACAAAACTACCCACCTCCATGCGGCATCATCACCAAAGATCAGGTGGCTAACCGACATCGTGCCACATAGGGCCAAGCCTAGAACCAAGATCCAATCCTAGTTCATAGACAAGTCAGGCGATACCTCTCCGTGAACTATCAGCTGTCCCTCGGAGGTGCGTCTAAGGAAGCAGGTTCCCTGAGTGCATCGCACACCGTGATGAGCGGATCGAACCGCATTGCACTCAAAGCTAGCTCCCACAGCGACAGGTCACGATAGCTCTTCGTCAAAAGTGGAAATTATGCCCAAAGGCGGAGACGCGGCAGCAATGACGTCGTTGCGCATGGAGCACTCAAGCTTCGAAATGCACGAGCTCTTTTGGCCAGAAACTACAATAAGCCAGGCATGAAGAAGTCATCCCCAGGCGGTTGTAAGCCCTTTGAGGATGTCAAGCCAGTAGGGACCGGCCTAAGGCTGCCCGAGAAGCTGATCCACGCCAGTTATGACCGCTCAAAGTAGTAAAGAAGCAACCCCATTGGCTTGCTGTCTAGGAACTACAACGACTCCATCGCGAGCAAGCGCTCGGGGGCTCACAGTGCCTTGAATAGCAACTTCGCCAAGATCAGACGACTCGGGGACTCGCCGCACCCCGTGCAACGGCAACTAGTCCCACGACAACTTCTGGTACATCAGTCAGTCACATCCACTTTGACCTTAACCTCTCTGCCCAAACATGTCCACATACACATGTAGGCTCAACCTTCGCTCTAGAAAACCATAGCAAATCTGTGGAGCAAGCCATAGAACAGTGTGCTCGAGCACCTCGTCCTAGAGCCGCTTAGATTCCTGAATGACCCAACACAACTCGCGCTAGCAGCCGGACACAATTCACTCACGGAGGCCACAGACAAGGGTGCATATACATGTCCCATAATGTAGCACTGCTTGTCATCGTCCCAATGACCCTTTCTCGAGCACCTTCTGATCGCTCCCCCACTGTGACGAGCCAGCGACCCGTGTCCTAACCTCTCACTTAGGTCACCTCGGCCGACCCAACGAACCAGCTCCTAGGCGAGGCTAGGCACCTGCGCACGAGCCTGAGAGAACATGGGAAGCTTGTTCGCTCAGGACAAGGGGAGCGAAGGCAAAGAGGACTCATGTCGTTCCCTCACTTTCTTCTCGCATCATGTCGGATCTGCGACCATCCCTCGCCGTTCTGTCGCTCCAACGGATCGCGCACATTTTAGCCCTATAGGCCTGCCCCCAGGTTAAAATAGGCACTCGTAGGCACATATCTAAGGGGATGAAGCACATTCCAATTCAAATAGAAAGTAAGTGAAAGAATGGCAGAAAGACAAGCGAATATGCCGATCGCACACTATGTGCAAAAGATCCCAAGCACCATCTGTCATCGAACGAGGGACCTATTTCGAGCCTCTCCATGCGTAGCCATGGTAGGATAGAACAGCAAACTATTTCCCAACCTCTCAACCACAATGAGATGCCTCCCAGACCAAGCTTCCTAGACCAGCTCCAAGGTAAAGTCAGGCACTCACGCGGATGGGCAGCAAAAGGAATCAGAGCGCCCCTCTACCTGAGCGGGCGGAATGGAGAAAATCAAAGCCTATGCCATCTGCTCAAAATGGATCGGCGACCTGACCCTGAAACCATGACCGCAGCGTCAGGCCACATAACGTTCAGCTCTGCAGGCTAGCCCCCACGCTAGAACACATACCCACGCTCGCAAGGCTAATAGAGAAGGAGCACATTCCAACCTGAACAAGAGGAACACAGGCAGCGACATGACAAGATAGATCCACACGCCAGCAAAACCGTGTGTGGTAGCAGCAAGCTCCACGACAGCCAAGCAGCCCTTAGCACGCATGACACTCGAGTAAGCCGACCCGCCCAAGCTAGAAGCAAACAGTCATTCGCGGCCGACCCCACACATTCGAAAGAAGAAGACCGAGCGAACAACCTCAGCAAGGACAAATCCCACATGACGAGCTCGATGAGGACCAAGTCCACAAGAGCGATTCACCTATGGAATATTTGCGCTCGCTCGAATGACCATGGTAGGTGCATCATCTAGCCGAATGAAACCATTGGGAACCCCTTGAGGCTCCAAGAAACACGGCCTGCACAACCCGCTCAGAAACACAGAGCGCCTCGGTGCATGCTCGAACAACATAGCAAGTCCACTTCATCTAGGTCTGCAGTAGCTGCTCTACTAGAGGGAGGCCCAATAGGGAACAATAGATACACCGCTCCCCTTGATTGTGGCGGAGTACGCCGTGGTGTACAAACACGAACCACCATAGCCCGGCAACGGCTCGATGACGAGCCTAGCCGGGCAGAGCGATTCGTGAGAATCAACAACACAAAGACCGAATAGCTCCGGCAAAACCCTTCATGCCAAGGATCATTGAGATAAGTCATTCAAACAAACGACATTGGTGATGCCAAAAGGGAAATCGAAAAAAGCAATGCATACATCAGAGACTCAAGGACTTATGTGTTTGCTGATTACAACACCGTCCTAAGTACTAGGATGACCGGCTTCTAAAGCCACAGATAAAAACAACTAGTCTAACATGTTATAGGACTAGATGGACCCAAGGTTACATTGATCATCGGATCCCCTCCAGCTCACGATGGACATCTCATGAAGCGGAGAGACCGGTACAAGGTGTTTCTAGCCTTTAGAGCCACATCATGAGCAGGAGAGGACTATCGAAAGAAACTCAGGGACAACCACCTCATGGAGCTTCCTCTAACATCTGAGGAAGAGGATCCTTGCAAGGAACCGCCCTGACACCGCTTCCGGTAGAGTACGGGAGGAACTTCTAGCGATAAGCCAGCGAACGTGAGCCGTCGAGTCGATGCTCGAATGCTCCTAGACCCAAAGCTAGGAGCCACATGCTCGCCAACCATGGGGAGCCTAGTGGCCTGAGCCCCCCATGGAATCATTCCTCCCCACCCTTGCAGAACTTCCTCTAACACCTGCGGAGGATGAACGCTGGCAAGGTGCGACAGAACCCGATCTCCAAAGATCCCTCACGGCGACGGCGAAGCCGCTGGGATGGGCCATAGACCATGGTGTTCGAAGAAAACAGTCGTTCTCTTACTTGAACTGGACGTTAGGGAAAACTTAGAAGTTGGGGAAGAAGTGGGGATGAGACATGCTTCCATCCTCTCCCTTGGCTTAAATAGACGGCATGAAGACGAAGGCATCATATCAAAGCTACCTCCAGGTAGCTTGCATGTGTATATGGTGCGTATTTAATTGTGGGTAATAAACTATCATCGGGTAGCTTTGATATGGAAGTATATGTATGGGTATACATATATGGAAGTATTTAGATTGCAACTTAGAGCCTAGATTTACATTCTGCATATATAATTGTGGGGTTCGGCTGAAATGAAACTTTTATGCGGGTACACTAACAACGAAATGTGTAGTCCGACTAGTTACGCTATATATGAGAGAACATATGTATGCCACCGCGTATGTCGTTAGAAATATTTTTCATAAGTTTGTGAGGACGTACGGAACGTGCATGCATCATGATAAATAATTATTTAATACTTGCATAGTTCCTCCCCTTATAGATCTCTACTCGGTTATGTAACTCTTATCCATTATGACTTTGTCTCACAAGAGTTTCCTGTTGATGTTTGTAACTCCTGCTTTGCTTTGGAGAGTCTCGCACTTTGCGGGGTATTATGAACCGCCCCTCTATCACTAGAATGAAGTATACCTGGAGGGACTTGTGCCAGCAGCTTGCACGGGCCCAGCATGTAGTGATGGATCTTCAGCATGAGGTGCACTATCTGAACAACCAACTGCACCTGATCCTTAATAAGAAAGACAAAGATCCAAAAATGTTAGTAGAAGATGACGGCTGGGATGAGGATGATCCTATCTTCGACCTCGATAGCGACCATAATGAAGATTAGAGTCACCTAGTAACTAGTATGTTAAAACGCTGCGAGCCCGATAAGTGATCAAATTGGTGATGTCATGTTGCGAGAATGAATTATTATGCCTCTATTTTTATTGTATGAATTTAAGATTCTCTCCAGTAATTTCAGTTTGGCATGATTATACAATTCATCTGCAATCTTTTGACATCATCCAATAATCACTTATTGTCGTGACTTTGCAGATGACTCGCACCCGTGCCAGAGCAGGCAGCAGCCAAGAGGGCAATGACGGTGACTTACCACGACCGCCATCGCCGTCTACTAATGAGTTCTTTGCCCAATTCTTGGGAAGTCAGAGGACTATGGAGGAAGCCCTATGCCTCATTGCACAGAACACGGCTCGTGCCCACCCACAGCAATAGGGGCCTAAGCCAAACCAATACAGCACCTTCAAGGATTTTCTGGATACCAAACCTCCTATCTTCAAGGTGGTTGAGGAACCGCTCTAGGCAGATGAGTGGCTCAACACTATTAAACAAAAATTCCGTCTACTGAGGGTCACCGAGCACTAGAAATTAGAGTATGTGTCCCATCAGCAGTAGGGACCGGCAGGGGTTTGGTGGACCCATTTCCTGTCCTCTCTACCTGCCAATGCACAGGTTACGTGGGAGCAGTTCAAGTTAGCCTTTAGGGGACATCACATTCCCCCAGGTCTGATGCACATGAAGGCAGTGGAGTTCATGTGGCTCACACAAGAGACAAAGACCCTTACTGAATATATGCATGCTTTCAATAACCTGTCTTGGTATGCCCTAGGTTTTGTTGACACCGAAGAAAAGAAGATAGAAAGCATCAAGTAGGGTCTTGGCACTAAGTTGATGAAGACTATGGCCAACTCCAAGTGCACCACCTACAATGAGTTCATCAGTGATGCATTGACTCAGGAGAACCACAACAATCTGCATGCGGCAGCAAAGGGCTGCAAGAGGGCAGCTGAGGCAGGTGCCTCAGGGTCATCACAATCTAGAGCTCCAGTGGCAGCTAGGCCACAGTTCCGACCACCAGCACCCAAGTTCCGACCTCCTCCACCAAAAGCTCAGAACAGTAGACCTCAGAAGGTGTTCCATAAGGTGTTCACCATTGCCTTACCCAAAGGGAATGGAGGGCAAGGAAGCTCCACAAGACCCAAGAGTAATCAGCTGCTTCAACTATAATCAAGTAGGTCATTGGGCCAAGGAATGCCCCCATCCGAACAAGAAGAACAATCAGAACCAAGGAAATCAGAGGTAGTCGAATCCTAAGGCACGTCCTGGACATGTGCATTATACTGCTGTTGAAGAGGTTCCTACAGGAGAAGTTTTCACTGCTGGTATGTTCCTTATTAACAAGCATCCTGCAATTGTTTTATTCAATTTAGGAGCTTCTCATTCGTTTATGAGCCAAGCATTTGCATCTAGACATGATCAGAAAATAGTTGAGGTAAGCAAGGGTGGTTATAGTATAAATTCTGCTGGGGCCACTATCTCTACAAATAAGATGG
>PUID01042577.1:0-10452 GCA_002993905.1 Miscanthus sacchariflorus
GAGTCGGATGTGACCTGCCGAGTAGTAACTAGGGGCTTTTGTTTGTAAAAAAGGTCGCTGAATCCGAGTAGTCAGTGTCTTGTTAAATATCTAACCCTCTATCTATATATCTGTTGTTGAATAAAATTTCTTCATCTGAGTACTGTGTCACTGAATTCATTCTGTCGAGCAAGTGTCCGAATATAGCATAAACTGTCCGAGTACTTCACTAATGTGGCCATGTAGGAGATAGTCTTAGCAAGGCAGGTACCTGGAAGGTGTGAACCCAATACATAAGTCTGAACACAGTGTGTCGCACTAGAAACCATGAAAAGGCATGCAGCCATCGTTTCAAACTATGTAGCCGCATTAAAATGGAAGGGAAACTAAAATGCACCTGTTGGCGTGATTATCGGGCCACACAAGTGGGAGAACGGTGTATAAAAAGGGAACTAATCCTTGTATGTCACCATCCTCTGCCCCATTTCGCATTCTGCTTAAGCCCCCGCAACTCTGTGAGCGCCCCCCAAACTTGCTCCTTGAAACCCTAGATCTGTAAAAGCTCAGTGTGATGGGTAAGAGCAAGAACTCGAGCGCCGCCGCCAAGAAAGCCATCGAGAAAAGGGCATTGGAGGTGCCGGAGATGGCCGCTGCTGCTTAGATCTAGCCGACGTCGACCACAAAGCCAAAGCATCTCCTGAAGCTCCATGAACAGGGCTATCTGCCAGAGTAGAAACTTGGGGAATGGAAGGCTCCTGGAGAGCACCGTATTCCCAATCTTGAGCCAGGTGAGATTTTACTCTTTATGTCGTTCATCTAGCATGGGTTAGGATTGCTAGCATGTCCTTTTTTGCATGGGTTTTGCACTATTATGGAATAACCCTGAATCATCTGAACCCTAACTCCATCCTAAATCTATCGATGTTTGTTCGTCTCTATGAAACTTTCCTTGGCATCCCCCCATCCATCACTCTTTTCCGCTACTTTTTCAAACTGATTCCGCTACTTTTTCAAACTGAAACCACACTAGAACGCCACCAATCCAAGTGTTTTGGGGGGGTGCCGGTACTCAATTTCGCTTGGGGAGGAAGAACGAGTATGCCCACTATACCCTGGTGGATTCTGTGAAGAACTAAAGGGTCGAGTGGTTTTATGTGGAGAACATGTGCCCCCCCCTAGAGATGCATAGCAACGCTACACCTGTACCCAACAACCGCTGGGATAAAGAGACGCTGAATGCGATGGAACTTGAAGGGATTCGTCCTTTCCTCAAGCAAATCTGAACCATGAAGGACCAAGGCCTTAGTGGAGTCAGAGTGGTTGCAAGCTTCATTAGGCGCTGAGTACAGCCTCTGCAGGAGAGGATACACTATGGTTCGAGTACACTGCGCCAGAGGACCCTGCCTGAGTAACCACTAACGAACTAATGGAGGATGAAGTTCTAGAGAGAATTCAGAACATGCTTGGGTTGGTATAGGTGATACCATAACGGTATCTAGAGCGTGATCATCAGAATCCGCCAGCCGCTGGAAGTATATTGATATTGTGATCTGTAAAATCTTAATACTGTGAAAACTGACTCATGTGTGTTGATGCAGGAGTTGGGGCAAAATTTCAATGATTTGCCCACCCATCATCCTCCGCGTCCCGACTCTAGAGGAGTTGGCTAAAGCAGAGTGGCATCCGGTGGAGTAGACGGAGGGAACGCCGCCTCCACCATCCCTGTGGAGCAAGAGGGTGATAGCAACTCGGGGAACCCAAACGATTTCATAGTCTAGGTTAATCCAAGTGCTACGAAGGCAGCTACTAGCGAGAAGCAGTCGCTAGAGGCCGATGTCGCCGCTAGCGTGAGTGGGTCAGTACCAAAGAGGCCCCGTCGATCTTGTACGCTGAGATCAGGTAAGTTATGTCTAAACTATCTCCATGTAGACTGAATTTTACCTTGTGTTAAATCCAATTCTTGAACAGCTACTGCACATGACGCTATGGAGGAACAACCGGAAGAGGAGGAGGAAGACATCTTGTATTCTGTCAGACAGTAAGTATTCTTTCTGAGTAAAATTTTGTACTGAATTCTGACATAGATATACTTGTTGATGTTGAATCGCTCTTGGCAGGATGCCGCCACCAGACCTATTGAGCACCCAAGTGCCAACTCAGGGTGACAAGATTGCACTTGGACAAGATGCTAGCACTGCAAGTCATCAGGAGGACTCAGTACTGTAAGCACCAGTATCGAGCATGGAGCTGGGTCGATCATTTAATGGTATATCACTAGAAAAGCCCACCCTGAAGAAGAGATCCAGTGCCAAGTAAGTGTCAAAGTTTCCTCTATATGTTACTCTGTTCCTAGAACATCACTTGACTGCTACTCATACCAGGGTACAAAAGACACTAAGTACCCAGGCGTAGAGTGAAGAGCCCTAGGTTGAAGAGAACCCGTGTACTAATAGTGACCGGGTGGAAAAAGGCCAGGCAAGTAGGCCTGTGTCTCCACCTAGGTCCACTGAAATGCCACGGGCGCAGGGTCCGACGTCCGCTAATGGTAAAGCGGAGCAACCTATGTAGCCGGGTACTGCAGAGGGTGTGGAGGTGCCACAACCACAGATAGCGGTGCCTGTTGATGATGAAGCGCACCAGCCGCCGGGGCTAGAGCCTGTGAAGGCCACTACTGATGAAGATGTGTGGAGTGCGAGGGCTGACCCAAGCGCCGCTACGCTGAGTGCTCCTGCCCTAGATGTGCCGACAACGAGCACCCAACAAGCAGAGGAGGATGACGTTGTCCTAGTTACTAGACTGGAAACCCAGCTCCAAGTGTATTGTCTGGATTTCGCTGGGTTGATGAGGTCATGGTCCGGGATGCTGAACCAATCTTCTATCTTCAACGACCAATTGAGGGTCAGTAAATGCATTTTGTCATTTCTTGCTGTAGATATCTTCTAAATTCTTATTCCAAAAACAGTTGTATGCTTAGGGTGCGGAGCTGAAGGCCTTCGACAAGGTCTAAATAATCTAGGCAGAGCTTGCCAGGCTGAAGGAGGAGTAGGCCAAGAAGGAGGCTGAGTGGGAATCTCCGCAGAAGCGCCATAAAGAGGCCCTCTGTATCCTCCGTTCTTAGATTGGTGAAGCCGAGCGTCAGAAAGTGGCTACCGAGAAGAGGAAGAGCGACGCCTTTGAATCTTTATTGAAGATGACAGAGAAGGCCGAGCTCTATGATACCAAGTTGAAAGGTAAGAGAACTGTACGGCTTCCCTGTAACTCTTGAATGTAGTACTTGGTGATCATGATAATGATCGTAAGTGTTCCTCTTTGCAGACGAGCAGATCAAAACCCAGCGACTGGTGGGTGAGGTGAAGGATCTCAATGAAGCCCTGAGGACTCAACATAATCAGGTTGAAGAGGTAACAAAACGAGCGAGTGAAGATAGAGCTCGAGCTAAGCTGATAAAGCGAAGAGCTAATCTTGATCTGATGCAGGCTCTGAGGTCGGTGACCGACATGAAGGGCCAACTAGAGAGGGCATAGACGGAGCGCAACATGCTCTGGGAAGTTGTGAAGCCTCTTGCCCTCCTCTTCCATAGGCCAGAAGACGGTGAAAGAAGGTGGGTTGATATAGTGAAAGAAATCCCCAACAGCTTCGAGAGCTATGTACATGGATCCACCAAGGTCTACGTCTAGAATGTACCCGGTACGCTCTGAGTGCTATACCCAGCTGTGGATCTCCATCAGGAGGCCACAGACTATAATGATGAAGGCCATCTTGCTACCGTGGAAAGAACTGAGGAGGAACTCGATAGACTTACAACCACCATAGCAACTGATCTGGACCTAAGGATGGAGAAGCCTAGCGAATAGGCTGTGTAGGTTTGACAAAACTTGTTAAGCCTGTGTGTTAGGTAGGCATGCTGTAAGAAACAATGTTCTTTTGCTGGAGTGGGCTATTAGTTTAATAGAAAACTTAGCTTGTCTTGTTAGGGTGCTCAAAACACCTAAGACGGTTTATCCGAGTTAACTTTTAGACCTGGTAATCTTTGAATAAGATTGTAGTCCGTTTAGGCCAAAAAGGACAGATGCATCTAGCAAAGAATATTGACTCTATATTAATTAACAAAGAATCGTGAGCACATATGCTAGAAAGCTGAAATTACTTAAACAAGTGAACTACTTGAATAATACTAATCATAGAATCTCTGTAGCTGGTGAATGTTCAAAGAGTTAGGCACGGGATCACCATCCGCTATGATTAACTCAAAGGAGCCTAGCTGAGTAACTTTGGAGACGATGAAGGGGCATTCCTAGGGGCTGAGTAGCTTGTGCCATCCCGAGGCATTCTAGATACACTTGAGGACTAGATCTCCGACTTGAAAGGTGTGGGGATGCACGTGCTTGTCATAGTGACGCCATAGGCCTTGCGGATATCTGGTGGACTGAAAAAGTGCATTAAGATTGACTTCTTTGGCACTATCAATTTCTAGCCGCCGAGTTTCATCTGCTTCGCCTTCGTTGTACTGTTCAACCCTGGGAGAGTTCCATATCAAGTCTGATGGAAGGATAGCTTTAGAGCCATAGACTAGGAAAAAGGGTGAGTACCCCGTCACTCTACTCTGCTGAGTGTGTAGTCCCTAGACTACCTTGGGTAACTCATAGATCCACTTGCCGCCGTAATCCTTGCACTCATCAAATAACTGAGGCTTTAGTCCGGCTAGTAATAGCCTGTTAGCCCTCTCTGCTTGACCGTTTGCTTGCGGATGAGCGACGGAAGCATAGTCGATGCTGATGCCGCAGTCTTGAGCCCAACTTCTAAACTCGATAGCTATAAAGGCTGAGGCAAGATCTATAATGATCCAATTGGGCATGCCGAACCGGTACATAATGTCTTGCATGAACTCGACTGCCTTTGTAGCGTTGAACTTGACAAGTGGCTTGTACTCTATCCACTTAGTAAACTTCTCAATGGCCATGTAGATGTACTCAAAACCACCTGGTACATGTTTGAGAGGTTCAACCATGTCGTGCCCCAGCATGAAAAAGGCCGTGATGGAGGGATGCAGATGAGGTTGTGAGCTGGGACGTGGGCTTGCTTGGCAAAGAACTGACAGCCCTTGCAATGTCACATCAACTCTTCTGCGTCTTTCAATGCATTAGGCCAATAGTACCCGAATTTGAAAGCCTTGCCGACTAGGGTCCTAGAGGCTATTTGGTTGCCACAACACCCGGAGTGAATTTCTTCCAAGATCTACTGCCCTTCTTCAGGCGTAATGCATTTGAGGAGAACACTAGATGATGTGCCTCACCAGTAGAGCCTGTCTTCGACTAAGACATAGTTCTTGATTCTGCGTGTGATCTGCTCTGCTTCTACCTTGTCAACAGGTAGCTTGTGATCTCGTATGTAATCAATAAATACTTGCGTCCATGCTGGGTTGACCACTAGTACCTAGACGTTAGGATTCAGAGTACTGGTGGATGTGGAAGCTTCTTGTTTGATTGAAGGGACTTGGAGTTCCTGAACAAACACATCAAGGGGTACCCGGGCTCTATCTGATACCAATTTGGCCAAAACATCAGCTGCAACGTTGAGATCTCGCATAACATGGAGGATTTCTTGGCCTTGGAAGTGTTTCTCAAGTTTGCGGACTTCTGCATAGTAAGCATCCATGGTCTCCTTGGTGTAGTCCCAATCCTTGTTGACCTAGTTGATGACCACCGAGGAGTCACCACAGACGAGTAAACGGTTGATGCCGAGTGAGACTGCTACTCAGAGGCTGTGAAGGAGGGCCTCGTACTCGGCTTCATTGTTGGTAGCAGGCCAAAGTATTTGTAGAACATACTTAAGCTATTTTCCATCTAGAGATATGAAGAGAACGCCAGTACCTGCACCTCCTAGCTTGAGGGAACCATCGAAATACATCTTCCAATGGACGAGGATAACTATCAGAGTAGGCTGCTGGGCTTCAGTCCACTCGACAATGAAATATGCCAAGACTTGAGATTTGATAGCCTTACGGGAGATGAACTCGATGTTCTAAGCTCCGAGTTCGATTGAGCACTTGGATATGCATCCTGTTGCATCCCGATTGCGTAGGACGTAGCCAAGTGGGAAGTCGGATACCACTGTTATCTTGTGATCATCAAAGTTGTGGCATAGCTTACATGAAGTGATCAAGAGGGCATAGAGGAGCTTTTGCACAAGTGGGTACTTAGCCTTGGATTCTGATAGCACCTCACTAATATAATAGACATGTTGTTGTACCTTATATGCGTGCCCTTCTTCAGCCCACTCCATGATTATTGCCGTGCTGAATACCATAGTAGTAGCTGCAATGTAGAGTAGGAGTGGTTCATGGTTCTCAGGTGGAGTAAGTTTTGGAGAGGTGGAAAGGTACTCCTTAAGCTTCTGGAAGGCTTCGTCCGCTTCAGCTGTCCACTTGAACTTGCCTGACTTCTTCAACAACTTGAAGAAGGGTAAACCTTTCTCCCCAAGTCGCGAGATGAAATGATTGAGGGCAGCCATGCACCCTGTCAGCTTCTGAACATCTTTGACACAGTGAGGTCAAGTCACCAGAGTGATTGCCTGAATCTGTTTTGTGCTAGCTTAGATACCCCGATGGCTCACGAGGAAGCCCAATAGCTATCCGGAAGGAACTCCAAACACACTTTGTTGGGTTAATTTTGCACTTGTACTCACGAAGACTGTTAAAGGTTTGTTTCAAGTCTGCGATCAGAGTAGAAGGGTCCTTGGTCTTGGCGATGACATCATCCACATAGGCTTCTACATTATGATCGATCTACTCTCTTAGGCACGCCTGGATAGCCCATTGATAGGTTGCACTGGCATTTTTTAACCCAAAGGACATGGTCGTGTAGCAGTAGGCACCAACCGGACTGATGAAGGATATCTTGCTCTGATCTTTTTTATGGAGGGCAATCTGATGGTAGCCTAAGTAGTAATCAAGAAAGGATAAAAGAGCCAACCCAGCCATAGAGTCTACGATCTGATCAATGCGAGGTAAGCCGAAGGGATCCTTCGGGCAATGCTTGTTGAGATCCATGTAGTCAGCGCACATGCGCCACTCTTTTGAGTTCTTTTGGATGTGTATAGGATTGGCTAGCCAGTCAAGGTGAAGGATTTCCCTAATGAACCCGGCTGCCAATAGCTTGGTGATTTTCTTCTTGATCGCAGCTTTCTTATCTGGCGAGAACCATCGTAGACGTTGCTTGACCGGCTTTGAGCTAGGGTTTAAATCCAATTTGTGCTCAGCCAACTCTCTCAGAACACCTCGCATATCAGCCGGCTTCCACGTGAAAATATTCTTGTTTTCCCTGAGAAAGTTGGGGAGTGTGAGTTCCTATTCTTTAGAGAGGTGGGCGCTGATGATAGCCGTCTTAGAGGGATCACCAGTACCCAGATCAATCTCTATGGTATCCATCTTAGAGGGTGGTGCAATGATTCTTGCCTTCTTAGTCGAAATCTCCAAGTCGTCCAGCTTAGTCTGCTGTGAAAGGTTGGCAATCTCTTGTGCTTCATAGGCTTGCTGCACTTTGGCTACAATCTGGACGGCTTCCGTGTCGTAGTCGTATGAGCACTTGAGGTCACCTTGGAAGGAGAGTACTCCATTGGGACCCAGCATCTTGAGCAAGAGGTATGGGTAATGTGGAATGACAATGAACTTGGCCAAAGCTAGTTGACCGAAGATAGCATGGTATGATGATTCAAAATGAACCACCTCGGACTTGATGAACTCCGTTCGGAAGGTGTTTGTGTTACCAAACGTGACCGGGAGCGTGATCTATCTGAATGGCATAGCGGCCTTGCTAGGTACTATCCCATAGAAGGGGACATCAGTGGGAGTAAGTAGGTTGGTGAAATCCTAGCCTATCTTCTTTAGTGTATCTGCAAATATTATATTCAATCCTGTGCCACCATTGATCAGGACCTTGGGGACTATCGTGTCGGCTATTGTTGGACCCAGGATGAGTGGATAGTGGTTGGCGTTAGTCATGCTAGTCCATTGATCTTTTTTGGAAAACTGGATCGGGTGCTCAGACCAGTTAAGGTACTTTGGCATTGAGGGCTCTCCTACCATGATGTCACGAAGAGCCAACTTCCCTAAGCGCTTGTTTGATGAAGACGGTAGCCCCGCAAAGATCACTGCAATTTGGCCCTTAGACTATTGAAAGCCAGGGTCAATGTTGTCGTCTCCATCTTTTTTGTTATCAGCTTTACCCTTGCCCTTGTTGCTCTTGTCGTAGAAACTCAGTTCTTGAAGTTGTCTACACTCAACTGCTGTGTGCTTGGCGTTCTTGTGGAAAGGGCAGGGTAAGTTCTTGAGGTCTTCAAACTTCTTGTTGTTTTTGTTAGACTTCTTAGACCTATCCATGGAAGCAAGGGTGTTGTCAGGTCCTCTCTTTCTATTGGACTATCCACCCTGATTGCTTCTAGGGTCATAGCCTTTGTTGTCTTGTTGGTCGCATGGGAATCGTTCGCGAGTACGCTCTTCAGATGCAATCATCTTTTGTACTGTGCGCTTGAATTCCTCGGCGATCCCGGCATTATCATCGTAGATTTTTTCAAACTAACACTTGTACTTGATCCCATTAGCAAAGTGATCTATCACCTCCCTATATGTGATATCGTAGACTTGGGCTCGTAACTTAGCAAAGCAACAATAATATTGTTGGAATGTTTCATCTGGTTTTTTCTTGCAGGTTCTGAGCTCATTCGGAGTACTTAGGTGGGTGAGGGCGCCACAAAAATTTTCATAGAATTCACATTGAAGCTGTCCCCAAGTATCAATGGAGTTGGCTCATAGCTTATCAAACCAGGTGAGAGGCATAGTGTCGAGTGCCGTGGGAAAATATAACACTTTGATGTTGTCATTGCCGCCTGCCAACTCGATGGACTAAGAGTAGATGTGCAACCATTGGTTGGGTTCTGTCTTCCCATCGTACTTAGTATGGTTGGATGGCTTGAACTTGTAGTGAAGCCAGATAGAGAGTAGTCTGTTAGAGAAACATGGGAACCTATTCGGTGAGATGCCGACCTCTTGATACTCTCACTCGCCTCTGCCCTCCCTGTTGCTGTACTGCTGCCCATGATAGGCCAACTGTGCGGCACCCTAATTCCTATTCTAGTTACCCTATGGCCCTTAATGGGAGTGGGCTAGTACTCGTTGTCCTCCCCTTGGTTACCCTGCGGTCCCATATGAGAGTGCGCTGGTGCCTGCACATCTGGTCCTCGGGAAGGGTTAGCTTGGGATGTCACTTTTGCAGCCTGTATCTAAAGGGTTGTGGATTCCAGAATGACTTTGAGTCGTTGCTGATCTAAGGTAGGGTTTTCTATGGCCGCCATCTCTTCTACTAGGCTGTAGACATGGCGTAGGGCATAGTGAAGACCCTATGGCCAGCTACTTCCATGAACTCAGGCTCAAGGTTGCGTGATGCAGAGGCTTTGATGGCATCATGGTCTCAACGCTGTCATTCTGCCTCTTCATCCCATAGATGCTGTTGATATGCTGCTCTGTAGACATGCGCCGTTGTTCAATGTCTCGACAAGCCGACTGATACCACTGCCACTCTTCCTTGCGGTGTTGGGCGCGGTTGCATTGAGCCTATCGAGCTCTGTTCTTCCTTTCCCTAGCCGTCTTCTGCTCATTCGTCTCTCCGTTGGGCGGTGCCTTGTCCGAGGAGATGTCAGACAAGGCTTCTTCTCCATCTTGGATATCTGGTGGGTTAGGCATAGGGATCTAAGGTGGTTGCCCATCCATAAAGACTTCTCTGGAGTGCCTTGTGGCCGAGTGAGTTCTAGATTCTGCAGCCATCATGCTGTCCAAGATCTCTATAGAATCATGATCATTGTTGTCCGCTGGAAGAGTTCTGTCGTCTTGATAAGGCAAGAGTTCCACCATGCTGACTGGACGAGATGGATCTATTGAAGAAGTATCGAGTCAAGAACCCAGCCAATGGATGATGTCTCCTTCGAGTGTGATGGATAGAACCAAACCCTTCTGGGCACCCGTTAGAGGGATCTCTTGCTCAGACTGCACGAGGTCGCTGATCGTATCTTGATAGATTGAAGCTGAGCTCTTGAGTCCGAGTGGAAAACAAACTAGGTCTTCGTGTTGGACTTCAGATGGGGTATCCAGGCTAGACAAAGGTGATGTGTCCAAGTGGGAGTCTTGATTGATGGTGACCTCCTATGTCCAAGTTGGATCGGAGATCGAGAGTTGCAAAAACTTCTCGGCGAGTGTTGGCGGTGCTTAACTCACATTTCTACCGCCAACGTTTAAACAAAATAAACAAATGTGCACACCAAACCTTAGAATTAGAGATTTTTACTAACACTTTCTACAAGTTTTAGTACAAGCATGTTTTGCAGGTCACAAACATAAAATGCATAGAGAATTTCACTGAAAAGCACTTTCCGACGTTGAATTGCACATAGGAATGACAAAGGCGCCTACCAACTCAACTCAAA
>PUID01042615.1:7711-19252 GCA_002993905.1 Miscanthus sacchariflorus
GGCCGCAAACATTCGATGTGACAGGTACTGTAGCAATTTTTTGGATATTGGGGGTGAACTAAACACGGCGGTAATCGTGTTCGCTTGGAGTCCAGTAGCTTAGGTGCCCCGCACGAGCCTTGAAGGCTTCTCGCCAACAAGATCGTGTCCTTTGTATTGACACTCATTTTCTCTTAATGAAACACGGGTGAATGGTCCTATCCTGAATAAAAAAACATTTTTTCCCTCCACATGTCAATTTGAAATCCTAGTGCTAGTGGCATCTCTTTGATTTTTCTCAAGAATCTAGATTTTATATTCTAGATAGAACTCCCGGTAAATACAATGGAAAAAATAGTATAATGACTAAATATAGGCCATGTTTGGCATATCTCAGCTTCATTAGTGAAGCAGTTTTATTTTTTGAAAACAACTTCATAAGCAACTTTCTAGGTGAAGGTGAGCTGTTTTGAAAAAACGGTTTGGCAAAACAACTTCACCAACAACTTCATGCATCGATATGAGAGAGAAATGGGGGAGAGAGAGTTGCAAAAAGCTACTTTTTTCAGCTTCACCTCTCTCCATTCTTTGTGAGAGCATAAAAAAAGGAGCTTCACCCCATGAGTTATTTTGGCAAAAAAATAGCTCACAATAGCTCATGAAGTTGTTGGTGAAGCTATGCCAAATAAGCCCATAGTATCAATCATACCAATTGTGATAGCAAATGGACAACGGGAAAAAACGTACACGTTAATTTAAGTAGTTTTTACTAATTAGTGTATTAAATAGTAGCATCTAATGCTTACGTGTTTTAAGATTCTACTCCGTGCGGTGCAAGTACTGATGGACCAGTGGACCAAAATGTGAATATGAAAACCGCAGCGAACTGAGCGTAGCTCAGCTAGTTGGGTTTCTTATGGTGGAACCTGTCCAACCGGGTTCAAGTCCCCGACTTGACAATGACGCTATTCTTTCAGTGGTATGCGATGTGCCCGTCGACAGCGAGGCGCCTATGGTGACTTCGTCAATCTCGAGATTTGCAGGTCCAACTCAGTTCTTCGAAGGTGTTCATAGGGGTCGGGTATGCGTACGTGCGTTTATAAGGGTGACTTCGGAAGTGCTCATAGGGGTAGAGTGTGTATGCGTGTGTTCATAGGGGTGAGTGTGTGCTCGTTCATCGCGAAAAAAAAACTGACCACATATATATGCTGATTTGGGTCTACACTAGTGATTGCTCCTTACGAACTCTTGCAGTAGTCTCGGTAGAGGACTTGCATTGAAAAAGGTGATTTCAGACCAGTAATAACGCGGGAATCTGAATTTTGGAAAGCAGACTTGAGACTGGTAGTGGTAGTAATAATACGAGCAACATGTTTCTTTTTATGAAGTACGAGCAACATGGTTGTTACGAGATTTGACAATTTACCATGACATGGTCTTGGGACTTTCTGCACCCGATCGGTCTCATCTGTCAGCAGCGACTAATGCCTCGCGAATTGTATCAAATTTATACACGCTTTTTAGAAGAGAAAAGTGCACGCAAGCGCAATCGATTTGACTAGCACCAGTCCATCAATTCCTGGTAAAAAAAAAAACTGACATTCTAGCTGTATTCTAAATCAACCATTTTTTTATCTTTAACCACCATTTTTTTAGAAATTTATATATGAATTATGTATTATGAATGGTTTCTTATCGTGAACCGAAAAGCCTAAATCTTATAATGTTAAACTATATGGATTTCTAGATGGTAAAAAATACAAATGTTTAACATAAGGAAAAGTTAGAACAACAACCTTCTTGAATCAGATCAAACATTAGTTGACCAATCTGTGCTCCTACATGCGTAGCAATTTTAAAAAGAAGAATAAAGTTTATAGATAAATTTAAGACCTACAAATAATGAAAATTTATTATCTACATTCATTTTCTAACACAATTGTCGTATCGAAATTTTTGTAGTATTTTACACTGCTATATGGGATTTCCCATCCCCATTCAGTCTTTCCATTTTGCATTATATCTTCGGGTTGAACATATCTTTTAGTTGCAAACGTAATTCTTGAGCTATGTTACCTGTAATATAGTGTAGACCATTTGTCACGATTTCATTAATCTACATTTTGATTTACCAGTTTTGATCTCATGTACCGCAATATAAAAAAGATTATTTCCTGCRCATGTCAATTTGAAATCCTAGTGCTAATGGTATCTCTTTGATTTTTCTCAAGAATCTAGATTTTATATTCTAGATAGAACTCTCAGTAAATACAATGGAAAAAAAATAGTCCGCTACTACTACAAAACCTACCTTCCTAGACAACACCCCGGCCCCTACCTTTCCACGGATGAATTAATTTTTTGGCCACCTTAGTTGGTTGAAGTGTTCTAACTTTGAACCACTCATGGAAACACATTTTCATAGATGGATCTTACATGAACTTCCTATGAAAATCTCTAGAAATTTGCTTTTTTATATGCTTTTAATTAAGTTGAATGCGACTTATGAATTGTTTGCAAGCTTTTTTTGGTATAAACATTTGGAATGTATACCACTATGACATCATAAATTATTTCAAACTTATTTGAAATTTATAAATTATTCTATTTTTGATAGTTCAAAAAAGATTTCAAATAATTTGTAAAGTTACTAGAGATGGGGATTGACATGGTTACCAAACCACAAAATTTCAATTCATTGCCAGCTCAACTTTATTAAAAGGACAAAAAGGGAAGACAATTTCTTAGATATAATGGAACCATTTCATGTTTATTTCTCTTTTAGATTTCCTCGAGTATTATTATTTGGTTTAGGCAAGGTCATTTGATAAAATTTAAAAAGATTGAATTTCAAAATCTAAAGACTTAAAATATAATTTCATTGACCTAAATTATTTTAATAAAAAAATTAGTCAACTATAAAGTTACAGATTGCTTCGAATACTACAACTTTGGTTTACGTCGTTTCTTCATCTAAAGTCATTTGAAAAATTCAAAAATAATGAATTTCAAAATATGGAGCTCAAAACATGATTTCCAGGCCCCAAATGTTTTCAAAAGAAAACTTAGTCATCTAAGAAGTTGCGGTTTTCCTCGAGTTCTATAGCATTGATATAAAGTTTTTCTTAATCCGACTTGATTTGGAAAAATTGTGAATTTTACTCTATTGCACCTATTTTAGATGTTGGCCAAATTGCCAACTGCATCTAGAAATCTATTTCTAGGAACATGTGCAATTAACGGCCGATGCTAGAAATGCCTCTATCTTTAGATGGCTAGAAAACCTACCATCTTTCTAGACATCGGCTAGACTTTTCAACCACCTCTAAAAAATCGATTTCTAAAAACGGATGGACTCAGAATCCATTTTTAGTGACGATTGTTGATAGAGCCTTCAATAGACTAAAAGGGAGACATCTCTAAAAATATTTTTAAACTTATAAGGTTATTATTTTTAAACTATTTTTGGAGCTATATATTTTTCCCAATATAATAAAAATAAATCTAATTAATAGTTTACTGAACTGACAGCTAGATGTCTGCATTTTCTAAGATTTTACGATATATCCTTTTTTCCATGTCTCGTGTGAGAATTAACCGGCCGGTATGCTTGAACATACATAATCTAATCCTAAGATCGCCGATGGAATATTCTTGCATCGGTAGTTTTCACAAGACTAGCCTAGACTAGACGCAGTCAAACGTACTAGCTACACTGAAGTTTCACAATCATACCTCGAGTGATACCTACAAGAGACGCAAGAACAAATGCAGCATATCGCTTTGGAAGTTCGGACGTGCATGACTGGTTGCGAGGTCCCTTTTGCATCATTTCAGTGACCGTGAAAGAGGGGGCCGGGCCTTCTCTTTCTCCAGCTCTGCAGCAGTAGGAGTACCGAGCAGATATATATGCAGTCAAATCACAATCTAGTAAAGATTTGATAAAAGAGTTCTGTACCTTTGCATCACAATGCTCAATGCTAGCCAGAAGGCGTGAAACAACTATATGTTGTGCTGTTGGTTCATGAAACTTCCCTCACTGGCTAACTTTAATTCTGAGCTGCACATTTTCTGGAACCATATCAATTGGTGTTTTCAGAAAATTATGCTTTGTTGATAGTGTTAATTTCACTTCATCGGTTGCTGTTGGATTCAGTTTTCCTCTATTCTCTAGTGCAGGGTGGTGGATACTGGGTTTACATGAAGCGAGGGATGGGCGCCTGTGGCGGGGCTACTTCCGGCTTCATGATGACAATGTAAGAACCTCCTACGCTGCTAATTTATTCTCTTACTTTTGTAATGAGCCTTATAATGAATGTATAGCTGTGTTTTGTCTTTTGTGTTCTACTGTGGATTAGCTGTTCCTGTTAGTAACTTGCTAGCTTGGAGGAGTGGATTATTTAGCTTTGCCACACAATTCTCATTGCTAACTAGGAGGCATGCAACAAATTTGTATTGGCTGCATCTGTGGTGAATTTATATGTGCCAATTTTTATTTCTCCAATCAGTCACTGTCCCTGAGTATGTACTTGTTATGAACTTATAGTGTACCTCTACAACTGTAGATCGAAAGTGTCATTAATTGCCTTGGATCTTTTACCAAAAGCCCTAACCTGTGCATAATTTAAATCGTGCAATTAAGTTAAGCGTTGGGATGGCAATGAAGAATGATAGACTATGTTGTGTGTATGTAATGAACATGTTGTGATGGCAATAATAGCTGAACCAACGGGCTACCTGTACACCCATGCCCAAATGTGAAGTACTCACTCCGTTCCAAATTATAAGACGTCTTGACTTTTCTAGATAAATATCTTTTACTGTGTAGACATAGTGTATATCTAAGTGCATAACAAAAGCTATGAATCTAGAAAAACCAAAAAGTCTTATAATTTGGAACGGAGGAAGTATGCATTACAGTAGAAGTAGAGTCGCAGCTGCAGTAGGGCATCAACGAACTGAACAAAGGCATTAGCCTGGGTTCTCTTCTCCCACATTGCGGCCTCCCCAAGCTCTGATTCTTCCTATCTCAATCCCCTGCTCCCACTATTCCAATCCTCTACAATTGTATCTCTAGTACTTGTACTTTTTTTTTATGTGAAAGTGTTGATTTGGTGTTTGAGCAATAACATCTATGCAACAGTGCGTCCTGTAATGGTACAGCTACCTGGACAAAATGCTGGAGTGTATTCTAGCAGTTTAACCACACTGGTAGCTGAAAGTAGGGAGGAATCATTGGCATTGACATTCATAAAGACAGTACAGAGTACAGGTATATATGAAGCAAGCCTAGTTCTACACTCTTCCAAATAACTTATCCTAATCCATGACAAGCACATCATACATTATTTTATCGACGATTTCATCTCCCTCCTGAGAGACTTCTTATACTAGTCTGGACTGAGGTATACTGGGCATCATATTCACCAGAGACAATTTCATTGTCGTGCAGCTCACTGATGCTCCTGATGTTCAGATAAGCATCTGGCATCTCCGGAAATGGAGTGTCACCACATAGATACTGCATGACAAGCCTCATGCTCGGCCTGCTGACCGGGGATGGGTGTGAGCAAAGAAGCCCAAGCTTCAGCACCAGCTCTGCCTCCTCCATCACATATTCATCTCCCAACCTAGGATCCATCATGCATGCAACCAAATCACGCTGCCAAAACCTGAGCACAAAATCTACTAGGACTTGAGGTTCCCCACGGGAATTCACCTGGCCCGATTGGCCGCCTGCCACAGGCAACTTCCAGGATGAATGCGCCGAACGCAAACACATCAGTTGCTTTCGTGGCCTTTCCAAGCCTTGCCAATTCAGAGGAGATGTAGCCTAATGTTCCTGCAACACATGTTGTATGTGCCTCAACTCCATGGTCGTGCAACCTAGCTAAACCAAAGTCACCTAGTCGTCCATTCATCTCACCATCAAGAAGCACATTGCTTGCCTTGACATCCCGATGTATGACAACCTGCTCCCATTCCTCATGCAGGTAAAAGAGACCTGACGCCACACCCTTGATGATCTCAAACCTAAGAGCCCAATCCAAGGAAGGCTTCTCCAGGTCGAGGTTGTACAAGTGCTTATCAAGGCTACCATTTGGCATGTACTCATAAACCAGCAACAATTCACCTTTGCGACGGCAATACCCAAGTAACTGCACAAGGTTATGATGCCGAAGGCGGCCCATACTTACAACCTCTGCTACAAACTCTTTGATCCCTTGCTTGGAGTCGTGGGACATGACCTTCACTGCAACCTCCTGCTTTGATAATGGAAGCAGTCCTTTGTATACCTTCCCAAACCCCCCTGTCCAGTGTAAAGTAATCTGCTGCTCCCTCGCCTGTACGCGCGGCAGGGGCAGGCGCCGAAAGTGGTGTTGCGTGCCAAGTTAATTAGGTCCACATTCAATCAGATGATTCGGATTTGCTCTGCCCAAGTGCCCATTATGTGAAGTATAATAACTCTATCTTCAAATCTGGAAATGTTGTAGCCAGAACTTGACTTGGCATTTATTATCTTCAAAAGTACCAAGTTTGAACTTTAGATAAACACATTTGTTGCTGACAATAGAAAAGAAATTAATCATAATCACTTAGTTAAAATAGTTATCAGCAGCTGTTATTGCAATTTGAAACTGAATGTCTAAAGGACAGCGTTTTTGTCAAACTTTGAAGCTCAATTAAAATGGATTTCACCTATAGGCCAATACACAAATTTGGTGTTGTTCCCAAGTGTAGTGTATGGGATGATGAAAACTATTATTATTTGTAGAAATGGTACAATAATTGGACACTAAATACTTGATCAAAGTAGCTCTGTCAGTAGCTCTGAAATTCAGTTAAACTGACTGAACTTTAACTGAACTCGAGTTTCAGTTAAACTAACTGAACTTTGGAGCCCCTCTATCCCTTAGACCGTGAGGAATCAAACCTTGGTCCTTAAACCAATGTTGTAGATTATAGATCGAAGAACAACTTTTGGAGCTGGACGTTGAGATTTTCAGACCGGCTGGCATCATTTGCTATATTGTGCCACTGATGTTTTAATGTTCTTTTTTCAAAATGGATGACACTGAAAAGATGAAATAGTCATCATCATCCAACGACGAATCTTCCAATTCTCTTTGGAGAAATGATTTGTGAGAACTCATATCTGTCAATTAAGTATGGCCAAGGATTTAGATAACTTGATCTAACCACCTACAGCCTGTCTGATGGCGGTTACGACTGGCTGGGAGGTGGCCGTGGCTGGCTGGAGGGATGCAGGGCCTCATGGACAGAATAAAGCAAGGCCGATGGAGGCTGGGGGCGGCAGAGTGACGGGGCGTGTCTCCAGCCGGGTGTTGCCTGACGGGGCGTGGCGGCGGCGTCATTTCCCTGTCACTTCGCGTTGATTTTTCTAGCGATCTCCCGCATCCCCATCACGTCGCGTTGTTGCAGGTCTTCCAGAGGTCTCCCGCATCTCCATCTCCTTGCTCTTTTGTTGCTCTTTTGGTCATGTCTGTATTCAATCTCGTTCCTAGTGCCATTTCGTGTGTATTGGTTTAATCAGTAGCGTGAGGATGGCACTTGGATGGAGAGTTGTCTGTTTGAGGTCTCCTGGCATAGGAGTGCGCGATTTTGGTTGAGCGATTTTGGTGACATTTTTTGCAAATGAGGTGGTTTTCTTGTAGGTGTCCGTGTTAATTAGGGTTTGTTTTGATTTATTGTTCTAGGATTTGATGGTTTCTGGGATTTATTTTTTTGGTTCGAGGCCACGGATGATCGAGTCGTGTTGCTTTCGCCTGCCCGCTGATGCCTTTGGCTGCGTATCGCCTTGCCGAAATCTGGAACATTCTGCTCAGATCTCACTGGTTTTCAATAAGAAAAGAATTTTACAATAACACTTTTGCCTATCCGGAGGGTAACACAATAGTAGCTGTGCTTTCCTTTTCTCCTATCACTGTAACTAATAAAAACAGAGAAAGTGAGGGATTTAGCCCCACGCCGCGCAATAGATGAAACAAGTGCAGTTTTTCCCTAGTGCCTTTGATAAATTCGAAGACAACATGGTAGTGTATCTGACCTATGTAGTCAACTAGTATCTGGATGCTGACATCTTTGAACTGATCTGCTATGTTCAGAATAGAGAGAAAAGTCCATTGGTCAACATTCAGCGCCACTTATTTGTCTTTGAAAAAAATATACTACAGTACTGCTCCTTGCTATACCACTGAACTATGTGATCCTAATTTTCTTTTATTTAATATATTTCAGTACCCCTCTTGTTTCCCTAGAAAAACATATACATACGCAAAAAGCTCAATTATCCAGGGCTCTTGCTGGTCAGTGTTGTCGAGCAGGTGCACAACTAACTCTAGTGTCATTGTTATTACAGTCTGGAATTAAAATGAAAAAGTGTCTGTTGTTCTTCTCCATAGCAGTTGTAGTTCTCTGTTGCCACTTAAAAGTTAGACTAAAGTCAAGCAAGGTTTGGAACTACGCTTGAGTTCTCTACATCTGCATACTTGTTTTGATCGCTACAATAACTGACAACTATTTGTTTGTTATGAAGGGTATTTTGGCAGATGTGCTGAAGTGTGTTAGTGACAATAAGAAGCATATGCAAGAATGTACTTTGACTGCTCTAGAACCACGTCGAGAGTAGATTGATGAACTAAAGGTTTGTATATTGCATAATAAGGGAACTGCTTTAAGATTGTTACATTTACATCCTTTTATAAGTCAAATTGTATGATTGATCAATTCTCTTTCAGTGCCAGATTTTTGTTTATAGTTTGACACCACATACTTTGGTTGATATGGCACCATTTTCCACCTAGAGCTTGTTATATTATGTGGTTTTCTGTCAATGATACTGCTGCAGGAGAAACTACATCACTTGTACTTTAGTGATACCAAAGAACTAGTTCTGAGCATATGCAAACCAAACAAATAAAAGATTCAGTTACATAATTGCAATCAGCAATAATGTAAATTGCAAGTAACGGGCACCACAATTATAGTTCTGAGCATATGCAATATGCTGGTGTTGAACCATTTCCCTCCTCATCCATTAGTAACATAGCACTTGTACGGTTCATTGATGCTTCCATCCATCATTAATATGTTAATTGTGATTTGTGTCGGCACACACCATATTTTTGTCATTGTCCTTTCATAGGAAAAATTTGTATTTTTTTATTGTGATTTGTGCCAGCACGGACAACATTTTTGTCCTTCTTTCCATAGAAAAAAATTGTTATTTGTGATTTGTGCCAACACATTTCAGTTATTTGGCTTTGTCATACTATAGAAAAAATTGTAATCGTTGATTGTGATTCGTGCCAGCACAGACAATATTTTTGTCCTTACCTCTCCATAGAAAAAAATTGTTATTTGTGATTTGTGCCAATGCATTTCAGTTATTTGTCCTTGTCATACTATAGAAAAAAATTGTAATCTGTTAATTGTGAAAATTGTAATCACTTACACAAATGAATTGTATCTGAAGTTTTGTATCTGTTGGTTTTTGAAATGAAATTTCAGTAGTACTCCTAGCTAACAGATTACTCGCAAGTCATTTTCAGTGTGGAAAGAATTTCTCACGTGTCTGTTTGGTCTGCAACAAATTGGCGTGGTGATCTGGACGTAATATGTAGTTGTTGTTTAGGACTGCAGGTGGGATATGTCAATGAATCTAGACACAAATGTGGCTTAAGTTAATCTCGTGCAATTTTCTTTCAGAACCAAAAACGGAAGGTATACCAATGAACTTGCATATAGGAGTAATAAGAGTGTGTATAAGCTTCAATAAATTCAACGCATTTTCTGACTATCCTCATATAAAAGCACAGTGTCATAAAAATGAATAAATGTGGTTTCATCTGGCAAAAACATGGCACTATAGTGGTTATGTGCTTGTTTGAGGGTGTTGTCATTTTTTTTGTCATTTCTGTAAAGTTTCCTGAGAACCTGGGAAGTAGGACTCTATTCATTCACCACTAACTCCTTTGTTGATGCAGTAGAATATCTGACAAGAAACTGAACTGCTCGTTTTAATGCAGCCAATCTTGAGATGAGGGACAGCGACCCAGAGGCGACACTTGAGGCAGACCTGAAGCGAGCGAGAGCTTCCTGAACCAGAGAACGCTGCAGTTTGAGAGCTATGAGATGTCCCAGCACACGCAGGAGCAACACGCTGTAGCCTGGCCTTGTGGTCATCTCGCTGGTAAGCATGTTCAAGCACTCAAGATCCTAGTTGACATGTCAATAAATATTGATTTCTATGAAGTTTCATACTTCTGCAGCCTACGTCATGATACGGTCAAAAGGAACCTACATTATGTTTAGCAGCTCCATCTTTTCTTTCGTGCCAACCTGATTTCTTTGTGGTTGGATACATGTTTAAGGATAAGGAAATTTGCTGAAATTTGTTGCTTAAAATTTGTTGTATAATCAACATTAACATAACAGTTTCTTCCGATAAACCATGACCTTAAAATATTCATCTATTATGTCCATCATGAGCACTTTAGGAATTAATCCTTGTATATTGTTTGGTGCTCTTGTCATGTGAAATAGGTGCAATATGCTAGACAGGACAGAACGTTCATTCTTTAATCTTTCTTAGTAACTATACCCTTATTATCTTAATGTTCATGTGTAGTGAACAAGTGATCTGGTCACACAATGTTAATGTATGGTAGTTGCTTGCTGTCTTTTTGGGAACGAACTTAGTTTCTTGCTATCTGAATGTCTGTTCCAGCAATCTATTGATTATAGAAAGGTATTTGTGCCAGCGCAGTTCAAAGGCTATTTCACTTGAATGTTTGCTCTATGTTTCTTCTGATTTCAAATCATTTCTGTTACATCTCTTATTCTCTTAGTATTAATGAGTCAGTCTTGTTCAAATTTGCATACATGGGGCTGCATGGCGTCTGGAACAAGACAACTGGAAAGAGAAGGGTCACTGGTACATGGGCTCCAAGACTGGCAGCGAAAAGGTATGTATTTGTGTAACAGTATTTGTGTCTCATTATTCCTTGGTGGTTTTGATGGTGTAGTGGTACTAAGTTTTATCTTAAAGTACATTTTGTCCCTAATTGCATACATATATAGTAGAAATTGCATTTTCAAAAAGTAATAGCTAGTTACACTGATTGAAATGTGCAATTTTCTTTTCTATTGTCTGAAATTATCGACATGGTATAAATGGTAGAAAAATTGATTATGCCTTCAAATTTGGGGAGTTTATAATACGTGCTATATCTAAACTTGACTATGTCTTAAAGAAATTATCAGATACTAATCCCACTTGAGATTCTTTTGCACTACCAGGCCACAGATCTAAACAAATATTTGTAGATGGGATCCTCATGAAATCAACATAAACTTCACGCAATTTTTCAATGGAATGGTGATGCACTCTATACTGAATCTGGATTACATGAATAAAGAAAAGTGGAGATGAATTCAAGAGAAAATAGGATTGTACATGAAGTACCTTGTGTTAGACCCAAAGATCACCTAGAGTAGCATCTAGTCGGGTGGTTCTTTGTATTTGGGATGAACAAGTAG
>PUID01042636.1:1085-11783 GCA_002993905.1 Miscanthus sacchariflorus
CCTCTAAATTGAGTTGATGCATTCGAGCTCGAGTCATTGGACCTTGCATGACAGTTGGAGGATCAGCGGGTACATCCAAAAGAGTGATGTCCTCATCACACCCTGTTAGCTTCTAGACATCTTTACCATAGGTGGGCGGTTTCATCTTGGTCACCGCCTCTATCTTCTCTAGATTGCCCTCAATGCCACAGCGGCTAATGATATTGCCTAAAAGGATACAAGATGGAACACCAAAAATGCACTTAGTGGGATCTGGCTTCCACCGGTACTCCTTCAAGGTTTTGAATGTTTCAGTGAGGTCGGCTATGAGATTATCGATAGTCTTAGACTTAACCACTACATCTTCGACGTAAGCCTCAACGTTCTTCCCAATCTGATCCTTGAGGCAATGCTGGATGGCTCTTTGAAATGTAGCACCCACGTTCTTGAGCCTGAAGGACGTGGTGGTGTAGCAATAGGCGCCAAAGGCCGTGATGAATGATGTCTTGATCTGATCTTCTTCCTTCAGGGTGATCTAGTGATAACTAGAGTAGCAATCTAAAAAGCACAGGAGCTCGCAACTGGCTATAGAATCTACGACCTCGTCTATGCAAGGGAAGCCAAAGGGGTCTTTAGGGTAGTGTTTGCTGAGATTGGTGTAATCGACGCACATTCTTCATTCTTTATTCTTCTTTCTTATGAGAACTGGGTTGGCAAGCCACTCCGAGTGATACACCTCTTTAATAAAATAGGCGGCTAAGAGCCATGTTATTTCTACCCTCATAGCCTCCTTTTTGTCCTGCACGAATCGTCGAAGCTTGTGTTTGATCGGCTTGGCGGTCGCTAAGATGTTTAAGAAGTGATCGATCAGCTCCCGAGGTATGCTAGGCATGTCTACAGGTTTCCATGCGAACACGTCGACGTGCTCCCTTAGGAAGCTAACGAGCGCATCTTCCTATTTGTGGTCGAGGTCAGCCCTGATCTGAGTAGTCTTGCTCCGGTCATCGGGGACGAGGACCACTTCCTTCACCTCTTTGGACTTGGTCACCGCTTGGGGGGCCTCCATGGTGGGGATCTACTCTCCTCTGGTGGAATCTACTGCAATGTAGTGAGGCAGGACTGCAATGTAGTGAGGCAGTCCTGCATGCGGATGGAGATGTCAGTAGCCTCGGTGAGCACAAAGGTTTCCTTCTCGCAGGTGTACCTAATGCTGAGGTTGTCGCACAGGCTAAGGATCCCTTGCTCTATCGGCATCTTCAAGACCAGGTACATGTAATGCGGCATAGCCATGAACTTGGCGTGTTGAAATCAGCAACTAGAAACTTGACGTAGTCGGTGCAAAAGTGCTCGGCGGTGCCAAACTATACCGGTAGTGTGATCTGCCCTAGGGATTGGGATGCCTTCCTAAGAACAATACCCTAGAACAGAGAGTCCATGGGGGTGAGGTCTTCCTTGGTGAGCCCTAGCTCAGCTAGGGATCTAGCAAATAGGATGTTCAGGGTGCTACCACCGTCGATGAGGACCTTCTGGAAGCGCACGCTCTTGATGATGGGGTCCAAGATGAGCGAAAAAATGCCCTAGGTATGGGATATGAGCCCACTGGTCAGCCCTAAAGAAGGTGATCGGGTACTCCTACCAGTCTAGGTACTTGGGATCTACGATGGTGTCATCGTAGGTGGTGGTAGACATGATCTGTCGAGCGATGAGTTTCTGCTCTCGTCTATTCTCAGAAGCGGCTCTCCCACCAAAGATGGAGGCGACGGTCTCGGTGGGGTCCTGGTAAGCAGGACAAGCATCCTTCCCACGATCCTCATCCTAGCCATCGTTGGCCACATCATCCTTCCGACATGGCCTCTTCCTATCTTCTTCGTGGAAAGCTTTGTTTAGGCCCTTGCACTCTCCCATTGTGTGCTTGGCGCCTTTGTGAATGGGACATGGACCATCCATGAGCTTGGCGTAGTCGGTGTCATAGATATGCTTAGCACGAGCATTGATGGTGTTGACTGAGTAATCTGGCTAGCGGCGGTGGTTCTGTCTGCCTCTCGAGCCCTTCGGCCTATCGTCGCGCCCATGGTCGTGATCGTCGTGGCAACAGTCACGATCGTCATGGAAGCAGTCATGGTCATCGTAGCGGCGGTTGTGATCATCATAGCGCCTCTCCTCATGATGGTCGTCACTGCGGTGCTGCTATCACTTGGGGCGAGTACCCCGATCAGCTTCTTTGGCATCGGTGTAGGCGTTCGCTGTTTATAGCAGCTCGCCGGTGGTAGTTGGCCTCTTGCGGTATAACTTCTCATGGAAATACTCGTGATAGAGGAGCCCTTTAGTGAACACAATGATGGCCTCGCTATCGCTGATGTTGGGGATGGAGTTCCTTGTCTCCGAGAAGCGCCTGATGAAGCTATGTAGGGGCTCTGCGGAGGTCTGATGAAGCTTCTCTAGATCATACTTGGTGCTTCGCTATTCGCACGTGGCCATGTAGTTTGCAACAAAATCCCTCTTGAGGTCTTTCCAAGATCCGATGGAGTCTGACCGAGGCTAAGGAGCCAGTTGATCATAGATTAATTGAGCATGATGGCCAAATAGTTTGCCATCACGTCTTCGCTTCCGCCAGCGGCGAATACGGTGATCTCGTGTAGCGTCTGCCACTTCTTAGGGTTGGCCTTGCCATCGTATGTGTCCACCCCAAAGATCTTGAATCTCGTAGGCCACCGGATGGCTCGTAATCTCACCGTGAAAGGACACAACCCGGTGGTGTTGGCGATGGGTGGTGCTCAGGGGGCACCGGGAGCCCCGTGCTTGGCGTCATACTGCTGCTAGCACTAGATCTCTATGTTGTGACGCGTGGATCTGCTGTTCTCGATGCGATCATGGACGTCAATGTTGGTGTTGATGTGCTCGTGGATGTTGTACGACAGAGGTTGATTGACCTCCTGGTTGGTGTTGCGATGGCCACCTCGACCACCTAGTGGACAAGGGGGCACCCATCTTGATTAGGGTGCCCTTTGTAGTTGCCTAGGGACCCTCTATAGAGATAGGGGCTACCCGCTTGATTGTGAGGGCACTCGGAACCCTACCATTGGCTCCCCCTATCATGGCAGGAGCGACGACTATGAGCTGACGCAGTCGAATATGATGGGGCAGGATTTCGGATCTCGTTGACTTGGATTTCAGATCTTCTCAACTTATAGAGTCTATGGGAGCCTGGCCAGTCCGTTGAAGGCAACGGTGAGTTTGGCGCTCGGCGTTTGTTGCACCAGCTGATTGCCCACCATGTCGAATTCATCGTCAAGGTTGCGGCGGAGGCGGTGTGGGGCGTTTGGATCCCCATTGGCCTCACGGGTGGCTTCTCCATCTCGGCAACATTGGCGATCGGCGTTCTTCCCTAGGCGAGCATTACGCTCGTCAGTGGTTTCACCGTCCTTGGTGATGCTGTCGTGGCTGATATGAAAGATCTCACCACCGAATCCAAGAAGAAAAGAAGGGTAGCTATAGACGGTCTCTGTGGAGCCCTCAAAGTACGCATCGGGACTCTCTTCCAAGATGTCATTGATGGAGTCATCCAGAATCTGGTGGATGTTCACCATGTTCACCATGGGTGTGGGCTGATCGGCCTTTAGCAGATCAATCATGTAGAGGTCGTTAACGTAGTTGTGCTTAGCGTGGTCGATGAAGAGGTGGTGGACAGCATCTTGATATGCGGATCCTACACCCACTAGCCCAAAAGGATAGGGCCTTTGCATATTCTCTGTCAGGGCTTCGTAATTAGCCAAGCATAGGCCAGTAGAGGGAAGTGGTCGGCGCCGCACCATGCGCCCTTATGGAGTAGCTGTGATCACCAGATCAGAATCTTGCCACCCCAGATGATGCTGCCAAGCAGGTCGCTCCGGTGTAGAGGCTTGGTGACCTTGGAGTGTAGGACTATCGGCGAATATTCGGTGTGTAGTACCGAGTTGCATCAAAAAATGGGTGATATGGCCCATAATTGCGTGGAAACACAGGTAACGGCCCAGCACGCCGCTTAGGGGAATTCAGAAGGGCGCAAATCAGCATGGTGCGGTTTCCCAAAAACCTTGAATGCAAAAAGTTAAGAGGGTGTCCTTATAACTACATCGCCGCACTCCGCTCTCCCACCTTTGCCACTCTGTCACTTCATCTTCCTCCTTGCCCTTGCGCTCCCCCATTCACATTCACACTCGCTCCGCCGCTAGGGCTAAAAAGCTTGTGTAAAGGGACCAGTTCCAATCCTGATCTGAGGGATGGCGTCGAAGAGGGGAGGTGGTAACGCAAAAAAGGTGGCCACCGGGGCGAGCCATGACAAGGAATGGGTATCGTCAGTCATGGGGGAGACGGAGCTCAATGAGATGGTGGAGGCAGGCATTCTTCCTGATCATGTCACCGCCGGATGGCATTCGGCCGACGGTGAGCCCTATCTGATGCCACACAACGATGAACTCGTTGTATCCAAAGATTACTTCTGGCGTGGATTAGGGCTTCTGGTACATCCTTTCTTGCAGGATCTGTTGGAGTATTAGGGAGTGAGCTTATGTAATCTTCATCCAAACACTATTTTACATATTTCTATGTTTATCCACTTCTGCGAGGTTTATCTTGGCATTCTTCCCCATTTCAATCTCTTCCGACACTTTTTCTGGCTCAAGAAGAAAGAAGGGGGTGGTTCCAAAGTTGTTGGTGGTGTGTATCTACAGCTTCATGACAGGATGGTGAGCGAATACATTCTTGTGCCACTGAATACGTCATTGAAGGGGTGGAATGCTAGGTGGTTCTATATGAAGCAAACTAATTCTGCCATCCGATGTGATATCGACCAGATTTCAGAGAATCAAAGGAGCTGGTCGGAGAAACCGACCAGTGCTGATATGGAACAGGTGAAGGAGCTCCTCAAGCTAATGATGGGCATGAAGATGAGTAGAATAGTGGTGATGGTGAACTTCATACTACGCCGCATCCAGCCCTGCAAGGAGAGGGCTCATGCGGGCTTTGACTTCAAAGGAGATACTGATGGTACCTAGGAGAGGACGAAGAACCTGTTGAAGGAGGTTGTGCTACACCGGGACACTGAACTATTCGCTCCAAATGTGTCATGCACCGTGCCGAGGCAGCCGAAACCCTTCAACTACATGAACTCACCTCCTTAGGTAAAAATCTCGACTGTTGTTCCTAGTGATTTTTATCCCGTGCCGGTGCCGAGCAGTGGAATAATTTCCTTGTGGAAAAATCAATTGGCAGGAACGGGCGGCGTATTTCTCAGGCGTGCCGAGGAGCGAATGGCCAGCGACAGTGGACGCCAGGCCGACCACTCAGCTGGAGGAAAGTGCCATCAGCACCTCGTCCAAATACGAAGGCGAAGGTGCTAGTCAAAAGCGGAGTCCCCACTGGTATCAGAGAAAGTTTAGGGGAAAAGGGCGGCAAAAAATGAGCCGGCCCAAAAGAAAAGGAGAACGGTGGATGTAGCTCCCCATAAGCCGGCCGGCATCTCATTTGGTGGTAGTCGGACCGCTCAGACGCAGAGTGCGGCGATATTTGAGTGGTCGGACAACGACGATGCTCCAGTAGCTCCCCCTTCGAGCACCAAAACGTCGTTGCGCGAAATGCACGTGGAGGTACGATCGAAGGGAGGAGCAGACGCCTAGCGTTGAGTCCCCAAGAAATAGCCAGCGGAGAAGACATCGACAGCGGGGGCCATAAGACCACCAGCCTAGGACGTGCAGGTCAACCCCAAAGCAGGGCCTGGGAGCTCAAGGAGGCAGCGCCAATTCAGAACCGTTCATCTGGAAGCTGACGTGTAAGTATCTTTGCTTTGGGATAGGTGGTTGTCCAATCTTTATAGTGGCGGTGATCGATGGGCTAATCTGATGTAGGACGGGGTGCGCGGAGGATCTGAATCCTTCAGGCCAAACTGGCGAGCAGCCAGGGGCTGGTCCCAGCGCAGAGACATTGTGGATAGGCTCTGTCCCAGAGTTCTCGAGCGCTCATTGGTTTGCGGAGGATTCGACCACCGCTGCTGATGGAGTTGGAGGTGGAGAACGGTCGGCGATAATGATAGGCGATTCGACAGCGATGCCAGGAGCAACAGCGAGAGCCATCGAGTCTTCGAAGGTGGGAGCGGGAGCTACCGAAGCATCAGAGGGGCAGGCGGCGCACCCTGAGATGCCGCAGGGCATGGTCGATCGCTCTGGGCGGCCACTAAGCCCCCAGGGAGCGCCACTGACTATGGAGGAAGAGGATGAAGTCGAGGAGATCGAGCGTGAAGGATCACGACTTTAGAAGAGGACAACACCACCAGGGAGGTGAAGAGGCTACGGTCAACCCTTTGCATAGCTATGAAGCAAATTGAGGTTAGTGTTGCGTCAGCGGTGTCTGTCTTTGGCATTGGAGACTATGGTCTTCTATAATCTTGGTGCTTTGCAGGGCATAGCATGGACTGCCATACAATAGCAGCAATTGATCAAAAGGATGGAGCCCCTCACCGAGGAGAACAAGAAACTGAGGGAGGCGATGAAACTGATGGAGAAGAACATTCAGAGGGCCCAGCGCCAAAGGGATCTTGCTAAACCAAACACCAAGGACCTGGAGTACCAAAAGGGCACCTTATCCAAGCAGTTGAAGACTGTCTTCGAGCAGCTGGAGCACACCTCCGAGCAGGTGAAAAGCATCTCCGAATAGAAGAAAGGTATTGCAGATCGGTGAATTTGTTCTGCATTGCCGAACAGTCTTGATGTTGTTGTCGACCGTTATGTTTGTAGAGCAAGATGCGGAGCTCGGCCGATTGCGTCAAGCATCGGTCAACTCCAAGAGGAGAAGGAAAAAGCATTTGGGCAAGCAGAGAAACTGGCTGAGGATCTAGAAGGTGAGTAGTTCATGGTCAGAGTTGTTGCTGAAATGATTTCTTCGTTCGACGGATCCCTTTGGTATCTGTAGAATATTGTCGAAGAACCAAGGCGCAGTTCGACACACTAGAGCTGGAGTCAAAAAATTCAGAGGGGAAATTTGACACCGTGGTGGCCAAAGCTAGGCTGGTGCTCGATATGGAGGTAGCTCCTCAGCTCGACGACAGGCCACCCTATCCGGACGCCGTCATTAACAGGTGCAAAGTGGCGTGGGATAACTTCAAAGGCTTTAACCAAGACACCGCTGTCTTTGTCATGACGCATGCCCTGGCGGTGGTCCGGTCTCACTACCCTGTAATCAATCTTTGAGCGATAGGGGCCGGATTCGCCAGAGGGACGAGTGCGACGAAGGAGGAGCAGCTGAAAGATGAGGTGGAGGACGTGGTGAAGAGGCTGGCCGGTGATGTCGATCTATTCGGCGAGGTAGGCGGTGATGGCCAAGCTCAATAGCCTGACTGGGGAGGAACCTATATGGAACAACTGGAAAGGGGAGTTAGATGCACGAGGGCCTAAGCAAACATTGGTGTATTTGTATAAATGTTGTAAGTAGACGACATATGCGTGATCAGGTGGCTTCCTAGTGCTTGCGATGAAAAAGAGACGTGTTGTTAACCCTAACATGTTTATACGTGGTATAAGTAGTGTCCGAGCAGTTAGTTCGTTACTGAGCTCTTGGCCTTAGCTAGCCCATATTCCATAACGTCGAGCACTAGAGCCCGTGCACTTGTAGGAGAGATAGACGTGACCGAGGAACCACTGACGACCACTCATAACGCAGAGCGCTGGAGCCCATAGCACGTCTAGGGAGAGATCGGAGATAGGGTTTTCTCCAAGGAACACAGAACCAAACGTTTGCTACTCGATGGTTGGCGGAATATCTTAAAGATATTTTAGTATGGAGAAGCGGGGCGAAGCATTTATGGAGATCACGTATAATTGTCGGAGTTTATTGAGGTGTAGATTGGAGCTAGTGATCGTAAATGGAAATTAAACTAGAGTGGAGAAATAATGGAGGTAATTTATGGCGATGAAAACTTTATTCATTATGGAGTGGAGAGTACATATCTGGAGCATTTCAAGGATAGAAACGTATAAGGTGCTCGATGTGCCATGAATTGGGGATATCGATTCCCTCCATGTCACATAGCCGGTAAGACCCTGGTCGGGTAACCTCTTTGACCATGTAAGGCCCTTCCCAGGGGAGGAGAGCTTGTGCATCCCTTCGGTTTTCTTCTTTCTACAGAGAACGCGGTCGCCGACCACAAATGAACGACCTTTGATATTGCGATTGTAGTATCTTTGCAGGCCTTCTAGATATTTGGCCATATGGATGAAAGTGATCAGGCATTCCTCTTCAGCTCTGTCGACGTCCTCTATCCGAACAGCTACGGCTTTCTCTTCATTATAATGCTCCACCCTAGGTCCTCGGAAGGCAATGTCCGCAGGAAGTATGGCCTTTGAGCCGTAGACCAAAAAATATGGAGATACGCCAGTGTTGCGACTAGCCTGAGTGTGTAGTCCCCAGACCATAGCTAGGAGCTCTTTAAGCCATCTGCCCATATGCTTTTCCTCTTTCTGGTATAGTCTCTTTTTGAGGGCATCAAGGATCATGCCGTTTGCCCATTCGACCTAGCCATTGGCTCTAGGATGGTCAATAGAAATGTATTTGATGGAGATGCATCGGTCTCTGCAGAAATCCCAAAAATGGTGACCAGTGAATGTAGTTTCGAGGTCGGTGATAATGCTATTTGAGAGACCGAATCTATGGATGATATCTTCGAAGAACTCGACTGCCTTCTTTGCAGTGGCCGAAACAAGCGGCTTGTATTCGATCCAATTGGAGAACTTGTCAATGGTGATGTATACGTACCAAAAACTGCCTGACACAGGCTTGAAAGGCCTTATCATGTCCAGTCCCTAGCATGCAAAAGGCCAAGAAGCTGGTATGGTCTGCAATTCCTGTGTCGGCACGTGTATTTGCTTGGCGAAAAATTGACATCCTTCACAATGTCGAACGAGGTCTTCTGCGTCGGCGATGGCCGTGGGCCAATAAAAACTAGCTTAGAAAGCTTTGCTGACTAGGTTTCTRGAGGCCGCGTGATTGCCACAGGAACCAGAGTGAATTTCAAGGAGTAATTTTGCACCCTCTTCTCGGGTGATGCATTTCTACAGTATCCCTTTCTTGGTGCTTTTCCTCATCAACCCCTTGTCTACCAGCACGTAATGCTTGCTGCGATGGATGAGGCATTCAGTTTCGATCTTATCGGTGGGTACGTCGGCGCTGGTGAGGTACTTGATGAACTGCTCCCTCCAATCTATGACCCACAAAGGTACTATAAGTACTAGTTGCTCGGCAGGGGGAACTTCTTGAACTTCCTTCTCTTCCTTAATAGATGACATAAAGAGGTCTTGGACGAAGACCCCAGGTGGAATCAAGGCCCGAGAAGAGCCTATCATAGATAGGTGGTCGGCGAGCTAATTTTGGTCTCGTACCCCGTGGTGGTACTCGATACTGTAGAACTTTCTTTTGAGTTTCCTGATCTCGGCGCAGTATGCGTCCATCTTGTCACTGGAACATGACCAATCTTTGTTGACTTGGTTGATGACCAGCATGGAGTCTCCGTATACCATGAGGCATTTGACGCCAAGCTCGACGGCTATACAAAGTCCGTGGTGACATGCTACATATTCCGTGGCGTTGTTGGAAGCTAGAAAATGAATTTGGAGAACGTATCGAAGCTTGTCCTTAGTCGGAGTAATGAATAAAATGCTAGCACCAGCACCGTTGATGTTAAGGGCATCGTCAAAATACATTATCCAGTGCTTAGGGCAAGCAGCGGGGATAGGCTCTTGGATCTTGGTCCACTCAGCGACGAAGTTAGCTAGCGCCTGTGCCTTAATGGTTGGCCTACTTCTGAATTCTATGGAATAAGTGCCGAGCTTGATTGCCCACTTGATGATGCGGCTGTTGGCCACTTTGTTATGGAGGATGTCCCCTAGAGGGAACTCGGTGACCATGGCGATCTTGTAGTACTCGAAGTAGTGGCGGAGCTTGCGCGATGTGACTAGAATGGCGTATAACAGCTTCTGAACCTGAGGGTAATGAGTTTTGGACTCATTAAGAACCTCACTAATGAAGTAGACCAGATGTTGTACCTTATAGGTGTGTCCAACTTCCTCGCGCTCGACAACATAGCTGTGCTAACGATGCGAGAAGTGGCGGTGATGTAGATCAATAGGGTTTTGTCTGGTTGAGGCACCATCATGATCGGGGGCTCCATTAAAAACAAGTTGAGCTGCTCAAAGGCCGTATTAGCTTCCTCCGACCAAGAGAAGCGCTTGGAAGCCTTGAGTAGTTTGAAGAACGGTAGTCCCTTTTTGCCGAGGTGTGATATAAAGTGGCTGAGAGCAACCATGCACCCTATGAGCTTCTGTATATCCTTTACGCAGGTCGGCCGTTTCATATTGGCAATGGCGGAGACCTTGTTGGGATTGGGTTCGATGCCACGGGCACTGACGATGTACCCTAGGAGTATGCCGAATGGAACACCAAAGATGCACTTTGAAGGGTTCAACTTCCATCTGTATCTTTTCAGGTTGGCGAACATTTCTTCGAGGTCGGCGATGAGCCTATCGGTGGTTTTGGATTTGATGACCACATTGTCGATGTAAGCTTCGATGTTGCGGCCTATCTGTTGGTCAAGGCACATCTGGATGGCCCTTTGCTAGGTCGCCCTAGCATTTTTTAGTCCGAAAGACATGGTGGTATAGCAATACGCACCAAAAGGCGTGATGAACGATGTTTTGA
>PUID01042647.1:4778-17800 GCA_002993905.1 Miscanthus sacchariflorus
GCATTTCGATACGAGTTTCACCCCTCTTAATAGTACGGCTATCGATTCTAAATGTGATCACACTCACTAACTGTCTTGATCATCAAACGGGAAAGCTCCTATCAATTTCACCTTCGCCTTGAGCTTTTTGTTTTTCTTTCTTCTTTTCCAAGTCCAAGCACTTGATCATCACCATCATCATGTCGTGATCTTCATTTGCTTCACCACTTGGAGTAGTGCTACCTATCTCATAATCACTTTGATAAACTAAGTTAGCACTTAGGGTTTCATCAATTCACCAAAACCAAACTAGAGCTTTTAGCCGCCCACGCCTCCCTCCTTGCCTTGTGCCCCAAGCTGCTCCCGGTCATAAATACCGGATGCCCGCATCATGCCGCTCCCCTCCCAAGCTTCGAAGCCGCCTTGCCTCGTCCTAAGCTCACAGCGCCGCCGCTAGACCTAGCCATCGCCGCTGCTGAGATCAATTCGCCGAAGCCGTGCACCACTCCCATCCGCTCCATGCCTTGGTAAGTAACCTAGAGGAGCTCGCCTTCCTCTCCTCTAGCTCCTGGTGTCCTTGGTTTGCTATCTCATGGTCCGTAGACCGTATTTCATGAGCGCCGCCCGTCTCCGGCCATGGCGCCGCCGTCGGGGCTCGCCGCCGTCCTCACCGACTGTTTCCCTTCCCCTCCGATCTGATCTGCGCCATCCGATCCTGATCCAACGGCCCAGATCTTAAGATACCCCTTTGCCTGTCGTTTTGCAAAAAGGTCCTTATAATTATTTGGATCTCAACCCACCGTCCCTGCATTTATTCTAAAGAGCCCCTGTATTTCTTCGTTTTCATGCCCGCAGTCCCTGTTTTGGTTTAAAATCAGATTTTAATTATTTTAAATTCGAAAATTAAGTTTCATCTATTTACAAAATTGCCACTACCTTCTGTAGGCCATAAAATCTTCGTTTTAACCTAGATTTGATCCGTTCAACTTGCGTTAGGTTCGTAATTCCATAATCTACATGTTCATACTACTGTTAAGTATGTTTTCAACTTTTAAAATTTGAGGTTAGATTTTATCTATTATTTTACTAAAGGAAATCTTGTTTAATTCATAACTTCTTCGTTTTAGCTCTAATTTTTGTGATCTTCGCGTCTGTGTGGTCGTAGTGATACGTAGATTCGTTTTGCAAACTTTTCATCTTGATTTTACGTTGTTGGTGTACTGTTCTAATCTATAGCTTTTGTTTGCTATGCATGATTGCTTCTGGATGTTGTATGTTGCTGTGATTATCGAGTATAGACGATGAGCAATTCGTGGGTGATCAGAGTACTACTTTGACGAGCAGTATTAGTAGGAGCATTTTGTTCAAGGCAAGTATAGTATGGGATTATCCTTGTTTCCTATCAACTTTAATACATTTAATTCATATTGCGTGTGTCACCTTGATAGGGATTCCCTAGAATTGAACTTATACATTGTCTCCTATGGGATATGCAATGGGTAGCTTTGCTAGTGCTCAATTAAACCATGACCTTGTAACTTGACTAATGGTATATGCAATAAACGTTAAAACATGACTTTTTAGCAACTTGGAAATAGGTGGCTGGAGTGTTTAGCTACTTTCTAAATGCTTCATATTCCTCTCCCTAAGGACTTAACTGTAAGTGATCATCCGGGACTTACARTACAGCTGTGAGGGCTACATGGCTCTAGCTTTAGCTCAATATGAGGACTTTTTCTAGCTTGTTAGTGGTTATCTTTATTGGCGTAAGAATGGCTTGCCGAATCAGGTATAGTACGACCTCTATCCCCATGTGTATAGGCTGCGCGTTAATGTGCCTTCAGGAAGGGGGCTCTACATCTGTTTGTCGAGTGAATCTAATGGCCCTAACCTATTAGACGAACCTTTGAAAGGCTTCATAGTGAACCCTTCTACTCACCTTGGAAGTGTTTTGGGAGTAATTAACCCGGACATGGGTATCACGACTCACAGTGAAAGTGTACAGCCTCTGTAGAGTGTAAAACTGGTATATCAGTCGTGCTCATGGTCACGAGCGGCCTTGGAATATTTATGAAATAGATGATCACTAAGAATTATCTGTTTATGCTATTCATTATTCATGTTTACGTTGAACATGTGTTTTACTTTGGGATTGAAACAACTTGTTGCTACTCTTATGTTAAAATTGTGACAACTAAAAGTTGAATGCTGTTAAATCTATGTCAAGCCTTTTGAGCCTCATGAACCCCAAGTTACACTTGTTGAGTACGACACGTACTTACACTTGTTTATTTTCATTAGTTGGATAAAAATCCTGAATGGGTAACAGATGGCTATGATAATGATGACTTTCCTAAGGATTACTAGACTTGCGGTCAACCAGTTGACGTCCCTGTGATATGGAGCTTCCGTGAGAAATTTTTCTTTATACTTCCGCTACATTTATGTGAAGACTTTGTCTTATTATTCATGATGTAATAAACACTTGTGATGATACTATTTATAATTTGTTGGCTTATGTGTGTGACTGATCTCTGGGCGCACATAAGATTATGCATCCCATTTTATCCTTAAAATCGGGTGTGACACTTAAATTTATAAGAAAAATCAAAATCGCCAATGCTAATTTTGATATATATTAGAATTCACACCTGAGCATCAGCGTCTGCAGATACAAGCACCTCCATTGATGGCAAAAATGCTAGTCCAGTTATCTTTTTTTATGACCCGTGAGCACAATTTCAACCTGTGCAATTCGATTAAGATAAGTTGATATTTTGGCACGTCGATGTTAGATATAAACTAAATGGTAATTAGTACATTAAGCATAATATCCAGATAGAAAGAATCATTATAATTAAGAATTCCCAAATTTTTAAATGTCGAGCTAACAACATATGTAAGGTTTATGTAGTTTTTTTTGGGTCATACCACGAGATACTTACTACTGTTCATAGTGTTAACGGGAGATACCACAAACTTGCTATGTAATATGTGTACCTTGTGGTATCTCCTCAAAGTTCGCAAAATGTACATAATTTGTTTTGTCAAAAAGAACATTTGTAAAACAACATTTACAATCTCATGATATCCTAATACATAAGTGAAAGCCCTAGTTTAGTTTTGGATAATTGATGAAACCTAAGTGAAGTAACCCTTTGCTCTGAGTGATATATGAGATAGATTGGTTCACCCCAAGTGGTGGAGCTAGATGGCACTCAAGTGATGAAGGTGGCCAAAAGATGGTGAATGAAGTGCTCCAACCTGAAAAAGAAGATAGAAAAAAACAAAATGGGCTCAAGGCAAAGGTATAAGCAATAGGGCCATTTTTGTTTTGCTGGTCAAGACATTATAGATAGTGTGGCCGGGTTTAGAACAGATAGCCGCTATGAAGAGGGGAAAATCATGGTAAAAACGGTTATCAAGTGCCACTAGGTGAAGTGATTCATGCATATGTATTAGGACCTAGTGTGTGACTAACTTGACCCTTGAAATGCTTTGGAGAAAAGCTAACACACGTGCACAAGTGTTGGGGACACATTAGCGTTAGCACATGGAAGCAAGGGTTGAAGAAAAGGGAAGAAAGGAGCTATAGGGCCATCGGACCCTTGCTGGCCTTGGCGTCGGCCCATGGGCCGCTAGTTCGACGGCTGACCCTAGTTGTGAACAGTGGTGGCGCTAGCTCCGTACTCTGTGTTGGTCTCTCTCATGTGGGTCCGAAGGTTGCATAGTTGAGAGGGCACGGGAGCTCCGGACCCTGTGCTTGGTCCGGCTACCTCGGCCGGACTGAGTCCTGAATGTCCTGGAGCTCTCGGGAGCTCTCCATGTAAATTCTGAGGAGGCGTCAGACCCTGGCGCATAGTCCGACTAGTGGCGTCAGACTGAGTTCGGAGTGAAAATCTCGTTCTAGAACCTTACTAGAAGGTGTGAGACCTTGGTTATGATTGGTCCGACCAAGGCATTGTTGGCGTCTGGAGGCTCGGTCCAGAGCGCACGTAGAGAGCCATTGCACACTGCAACAGTTGATTTGAAAAAGCAAGGACACGTGGCGACATGTGATTGTCGTAGGGGAGCGTCGGACCTGGTGCCGATGGTCCGGACCCTCATGAGTCCGTGTCACACTCCAAAAATTTTGGATTTTGGGTTATGCATAGAAAATACTAATTAAAATAAATGTTTTAATATTTGGAAAAAATTTCTCAAGTTTAGTTGGAGTTAGCATCAGTAAGTTATAGGAAAAATGTGAATCTTCAAACTTTTCTGAATGAATTTGACGGGCTTTTGGTTGATATGATGTTTGGTTGTTGCTTCTTTAAGTGCGCAAAGTCTTTAAAACACGTTTAGTAAGTCATTAATCTTTCTCCGTTTGTCTCTGCCTTTTTCTGTAATTAATTCTCAGCTTTTTCGATCTTAATCTTTCCATATGGAGTACCCCAAGATCCTCTTACTCTTCTCCAAATCATTTCTTTGAGTTCCTCGTCCGTCAATCAATCTCTACAAACTTCTAGGGAATTTTTTTAGCTTTTTCTGAAACTTTTTCCTGCTTTTCTGTGAGTATAATCTAATTTTTATATGCTCCAAAATATCTTTTCATGAGCTCCAAATACTTTATTTGGGTTTCCCATGTTCTAAAATGCCTCTAAGAATTTTCTCCAGATTTTTGGAGCTTTCGGAGTAATTTTCGTTGCTTAAATATCAATTCTGAACTTCTCTGGAATTATTTCATTCACGAAATTAAATATTAATTCCTGGCCTATGCGCCGCTCGGGCCCCTTCCCCTTCCCCGCACCCCCAGCCCCTCCAGTCATGTGCTCCCGTGCGCAGGGAGCAGTCACCGTGCCTACAGTGGCCGAGTGGGCCCTGCCCCGTCCCGCGTCGCCTTTGGCCTCTGCGTCGCCGCGTGCCGCCGATGGCCGTCCTCGACTCCCTCCACGCGAGCAGCGGCAGCCTTCATGGCCATAACCGGCCATTGCTTTGTACGTTACGTAAAGGAAGAAGATAGAGAGGACGAAGATGAAGGTAATTACAGATTTGCCACCAAACGAAGATGAAGGTAATTACAGATTTGCCACCAAACGTGTTTAGCCGTAGTTTATTCGTTTTAATTCTATTTTACTCCATTCAAGTTGCGTTAGATTCGTTTCGACGTGCTCTACGCAATAGTACCATTGTTTTCATGTCACATGTTTTTCCACATGTAGCTAAATATTAAACTGATTAATATGCTTGTAATTAGTTTTATATAATTAAAAGTAATATGGGTTTTATATCTCGATGATTATGCATAACATGTTAATTTGATTAATTGCTAATACAAATGTGTGTCTAAACAATAAGTTGCTTAGTTTAAACACGTTTCATATACAAAATTCGAATTAGATGCTCTCACATGTTTATTTCTTTTTCTAAAGATAAAGCTTAATAACTTGCTTAATAAATTAGGTGATAGCATTTACAAAATAAAATATGATTAGCTTCAACTCGATTTTCAAGTTTAAATATGCTTTGTTTCATCTGAATTAATGTTACTCGCATAGTTCTTCATAATTCACATAAATCATTCTCGTAGTTGCTTTCTTTTATAACATAAACTTTTTGGTAGTCCTTGTTTTAATTGTAGCTCTATTCTCGACGTTTCTCGTGATCGTAGAACTAGTTCTTCTTAGTACGTTGTTTTTACCTTGTGTGGTGTACTGTTCTTAGTTGCTTTCTTTTATTGCTTGTATGTTTGCCTATGCGTGGTGCTTACTACGAGTAGAACAAGAATCGTTTGAGTGCTGAAGATCAGAAGGTGATGACCACAAGTAAAGTATGAGGAAGTTTGAGCAAGTGTTAAGGCAAGTATAATATGGGGCTTTCCTTGATACCTATTCACCATTAATGCCACTACATTCATGCATGTGTCTAATTTGATCAACCCTTAAGGATTTTATCCTAGCACATTGTTATCCTGATCCTTGATAACTATGGTTTATGCATATGGGTAGTTTTGCTAGTTGCTCTACTTTAATCAAGAGGCTCCTTAATATTGACTAATGGCATATGCAATTATGTTTAAAATGTGCTTTTTAGCAACATGGAATCCCTAAGAACTTATCTGTGAGCAAAATTCAGGACTTACAGTACAACCATGAGTGCTATATGGCTCTAGCTTTAGTTAAGTATGAGGACATTTTCTAGCTTGTTAGTGGTTATTCGAAAGGACGTAGAAGGGGTTTGCCGAGCTAAGTATAGTGCGGCCTCTATCCCTATGTGTATAGCCTGCGCGGAATGTGCCATTCGGAAGGGGGCTCTATATTCCCTTGCCAATTGGAAACCTAGCGGCTCTAACTTGTTAGACGAACCTTTGAAAGACTTTATATTGAACCCTACCAACCTTCTTTGGTATTGGGTCAAGAGGCTGATCACCTCGGGTGAAAAGGTAAATCACAGCTCATGGTGAAAGTGTACAACCTCTGTAGAGTGTAAAACTGGTATATCAGCTGTGCTCACGGTCACGGGTGGCATGGAAAACTAACGGAATATTGGGTTCTTATTATTATTCTATGATGTTGATGATGCTCATGTTTAATCATTATTGTACTATTGCCATTTACTTATGATCATGTGGGAAGTGGAGCTAAGCATAACTGAGCAACTCAGGCTTTAATATTAAAACTTAGTCTACTAAAAATTGCTTATCGCAGTTCAGCAGTATCATGCCTTTTGAGCTTTCATTCGCCCATGTTATATTTGCTGAGTACGACATGTGCTCACCCTTGCTATTCTCCCACTCCCCAACCTCTAGCAAAAGTTACTTAGAAGATTGATGAAGACATGGAGGCTCCCAGAAGATTGATAGGAGTGCTAGGCATATGTTACCCCCCAGTCAGCCGTCCCTGAGAAGAATGGAGCTTGAAGATTTATTATCGTTCCATGATACTCTGATGTAAGTGTTAATATAGCTAGTATACGTTATTTAATAACATTATTTCTGGTACTATTCACTTTGTTGTTGTATGTGTGGACTTTCTGAGCACACATATGGCGAGCCTGGTTTTGTTCTTTGAAACTGGGTGTGATAGTCTGGGTCCGGGGCATGGTCCGACGGTAGGTTCAGGGGGCCAATGGATAGTGGAGCCTTGGGGGCTCTATTTAAGCCATTTCGCTGGCTGTAGCTCAGTCTATTGGACATTTTGATGATTGATACATCCTTGTGAGCTGAAGTAAACCTCTCCCACTCATCTCCTTGTTTGATTGTGCATCCAAAGTGAGATTGAGTGATTCCAAGTGCATTTGCTTGAGTGATTGCATCTAGTGGCATTTGCGGATCGTTGTTGCTATGGTTTTCTTGTTACTCTTGATGGTTGCCGCCACCTAGACGGCTTGGAGCAGCGGAGGAGTGTTGGCATGAGTTGGTGATTGTTCGTGGTCACACTCGGCATTCTTGTGAGTGGTTCTTGTGCTTATTCCTCGACGGAACGCCAAAAGCAACTCTAGTAAATTGCTTGTGACGTTGATTGCCCTCATTTGTGTTGGTTCTTATAGTGCCCAAGTGTTGGGCTAGGCGTGGTGTCTATTAGCGCGTAAACCACCAAGTGGATAGGCCGTCACAACGGGGACTAGATTGTCGGCAAGCAATTAAACCTCGGGAAAAATCTTGGTGTCATCATTGGTGTTCATATTGATTGATTGATCACTTGCCCAGTTTGGTATTCCACACTATCACTCTCGCATTCCATTCTTGATATACTTGTGTAGTGATAGTGATAACTTGTGTAGCTAGTAGAATAGTGAAGTAATTAGTTGTAGCTAGTTGTTTCTTTTTTTGAAACTTGTAGCTAGTTGTTTCTAGTTGCTCATATCTTGCTAGCTCATTAGTTGAGTAGTGACATAGCTCCTTTGTGTGACAGAGATCATAGCCATTAGTTTTGGGTAGGTGGCTTGCAACACTTTAGTAGAGCTAGAGCAAAACGCATTATCGCCATTTAGTTGTCTAACACATTGTTCTAGTGTTTTGTAGAAAAAATTTATTAGGCTATTCACCCCCCTCTAGCCAGTTAGGACATTTCAATAAGTAAAAGATGAGGGGATATATAGCCTTAAATGAGAGCATACTATTTTACAATGGCTTCACTAGTGCATTTCCAGTGAGAACCATATATAATGTGTTTTGCCAATACTGTGAGATTCTTGCAAACAGGGGATGACAGATTCACGTCTAATACTCACCTCATCAATGTAGGTATCGTAGATTTGAATTGAGGAGTCCTCCCTTCCAATAGCTATGATGTTATTATCTTGCGGGTTGAATGCAAGGTAAGTTGTAGCTGGTGGAGATGGCATGAAAGTAGTCATGACCTATGAGAGATTCCACAAAATCAGTGAAGCCAATGAAAGGCCCTGGTGTAACTACGAAACAAATTTAAAAAATATTTTACAGAAGTAGTCATGTACTCATGCGTAAGAGATCTGTGATGGAATTAACTACTTAATGTTATACACAACTGAAGAAGACATACCTTGAATGTGTTCATGTTGAACAATGAGATTTTGCCACCGGAAGCAGAAATTAGATAGCTGCCATTATTTGATATTGCAGTGCAGGCTGTTGCTTCTTCAGGTTTGTTGCCATCAGTAGTGTCTGTCATTAGAAAGACATTTTTGGTTGCCGTAATACAGGTGGAACAGATTTGGACAACTAACAAAAAGTAGTGATGGACGGTTTTCAGAAAACAACCAAACAGACTGTAGTGTTGAAATCAACTAAGGCAGTTGTCTGTCTTACCTTGCCAAGTGGATTCTTGTCACTATGCTCCCATTTCCACACCTTATGAACAGCATTGGAGCTGAGAGCCAAAAGTGCCATGCCGTTATTTGTGTACAGCAAGCGGGTAACCTATGAAGAAAACAAATAAAACACAATGTTTATCAGAATTTTCTACTGCTCTGAATATGACCATATAATACTTTTAAATTCAACTGATCCGTTTTTTGGGTGCTGTGTCACAAAAATCATAACCACATCAAATATCAACATCAATGGATACTGCTGTGTGATATTTCTCGCATTAAACAGAAGATGTGCATGCAAACGTTGTTGAACATACTTTGCTTGAAGAAGATGCTGTCAGATCTGGCATACGAAGTATTTGAATATGTGCTGAGCCAACTATGTCCGCCAACTTCCAGGCCTTGGTTACTAACTTAGGGGCTCTGCTCATTTCCATAGATGCCTACATTTGTTCGATACAGTTTGGAAATAAATATATTGAACTGCAAGGAAGACGAAAAAAGCTGTTGCGCACTCAGCTGGCAACTCATGAGTTCCCTGTCATCATAGCAACAGAATATACAGATGGGCCCTATACACATTCCAAAACTAACTTCTTTTCCTTACATTTTTAGGGTCCTTCGGTTTCAGTAGTTAGGCATCACACTACATAATGTTAATTTGTGGTATTTTTCTGTATGTCAAAGTCCGGGTTACGTAGTATATGGGCTCTTGGGCAGTTGTGATCATGGAGATCAAATCATCTTGAATGAATCTGGTGTGAGCCACGCAACGCGATCGACCGGTTGGCAGACTATGGTTTTGGTGAGACAACTCCTATGATGAAAAATCATAACTACCTTCCTTTTTTTTTTCTTTTTGGCATTTCGTTAAACATTTTTGCTATTTTTATGAAATTTAACAGTTCATATTTGATCAGAGTAGTATACCAAAATTTCAAGTTCCTGGATATTGTGCAGACAACCAAGGGACTCCAGCAAAGCACTCTCGATGCTCTCACTGATCCTAACATGATGAATAGTAGCCTGGAGCACCCTCAGTTCCCTCAGCAGACCCAGCTCCTTCACAAACTGCATTGTAGCATCTTCACCTCGAGAACACCGTATACACAGTTCTTGCAATGACGTCAGCTTACCGATCAAACCAGCCGGCACTCTTCGTACAAAATCAGCTCGTAGGCAAACAAGTTGCGTCAGAAGTGTTTCGCTGTACTGCAAATCCAGTGTTTGCAGAAACCTCAGGTATCTTACCTCCCTAGGCAGCTCAGTGATAAGGATACTCCCTGCTCTGAGGTACCTCAAGTGAAGTAAACTCCCAACATGATTCTCGGACACATCTTTGATGCAGTCTTTGTTGAAAACAGAACATCCTACCATCTCTACTACACGTAAAAATGGGAGGCGTGGACATAATGCACAAAAATCACACTCACTGGCAAAGACAGATCTCACTTTCTCCACAGAGATATTAGCCAGCTGACCAACGTTGTGTTCTTCAAAACAATAATGTAGGGCTAACCTGCGAGAAATGCTCCCCTGAAGTTTCTGTCGCTCACCACCATTCAATATAGTGACAAATTTTTCTTCACTGGACAATTGATGTATCAAATCAAGCACCATATCATGGATTTTTTTAATTTTTTATGGGCCTGCCCTTGATACATGCTTTTGGTATGTACACATTGTGAGATTTAGGGTAACTATTACAGTCCACTCTTACTTACTACTCACTCTATTCTAAACTATAAGATGTTTTGGCTTTTCGGATGTATAGATTTTGCATTTTGATATATACTATATCTAAATGCATAGCTAAAACAATTTATCTAGAAAAAGACAAAACGTCTTATAATTTGAAACGGACGGAGAAATACTTACTATTTAGATAATATACATATCCATAATACTGTGCTGGAGAACCCGATTGAGCTAGGACTAATATAAGAAGAGAAGATAGCAGCTAGCTAGATTCAGTTCCTAGTTCGCGTGAGGTACAGTAGTAGGGGGATCGAGTACCTACCTTTAGTCTTCTACTACTTGTACCAACGTAGGTAGATAAACAGTTTTTTTGTGACTATTATAAAGACAGGATAGATAGGAAGCAATAGTTAATCAGAGCTAGCTAGTAGCATTTGAAAGCAAGTTCAAATGTGCATGCATGATCAGTTCATCATACCTCTTGGTAGCGTGAGATCATACATTGTGGGTCTACCCTGCTGGTTAGAAGGGTGGGATGTTTTGGATGGACTGCGGCCGCGTGCTCCAATGCAGCCTCTGCTTCCTCCACATCCAAAATACTGGCACCATCACAGTTCACCTGGACGTCGACTCCCTGGAGAGAACTTCTTCCGAGGTCCTGGAAGCCAAGCATCTTGTCAAAACCAAGCTGCATGTTCTTGTCTTTTAGGGACCGCACATGGACATCAAACTCAAGGGATTCATGACCTGGCATGATAGTATTAGATGATGCTACCCTGCTGCTGTTGCAGTACTTGCTGCTGAGCAGATCAAACCAGATAGATGCACCATCTATCTTTAAGAATCTCAACTTGCGAAAGTAGCCAACACCTTCATCAGTACGAATCTTTATGCTAACTACTGACTTGGTGTCACTTTTTGAACACAGTATGAGGCAACTTGGCAAGGGTTTTCCATGTCCTGGTCTTCCACAGCTACCACTAGCAAATCCAGATAGCATAGGTTTGGAGCAAGCGACGGGTTAATCCACGCCGACAATGCAGAGAACACCAAGCGATCCAAATGCAGGAAACGGAGATGCCGACAGGAGACCGATCCTGCATTGACGCTCTGATAGTGCCAGTCCTTACCTGAAATCTGAAGTTCCTGGATATTGTGCAGATGGCCCAGGGAGTCCAACAAAGCACTCCCGATGCTCTCACTGATCCTAGCACGAATATTAGCCTGGAGCACCCTCAGTTCCCTCAGCAGACCTAGCTCATTCACAAACTGCATTGTATCATCTTTTTCACACCATACACACAGCTCTTGCAATGATATCAGCTTACCAATCAAACCAGCCGGCACTTTTGTTTCCCGAGTGGCTCATAGTCATAGGCAAACAAGTTGCGTCAGAAGTCCCACCTCCTCGGGCAGCTCCTTTATCCATTCATGGTTGTCATAGGAGAACTAACAACAGGTGCTGTTACTATAGTGTCTTACACTGTTGGTACAGCAATAGCAGGTAGCGTGAAGAATGGCTCCTGAACCATAGGAGTGGGCACGTATAACCACTTCTCTTCAAAACTAATTTCACGTGCTACCATGCTCCCCCTGATCATATCTTCCTCCAAGAAGACAGCATGTCTTATTTCTACAAACTTCGTTTGTCTGTCAGGACAATATAAGCGATAATCTTTTGACTTCTTTGATAACCAATGAAATGGCAACTGACTGTCTTGGAGTCCAACTTCTCTATGTTTGGATTAAATACTTTTGCCTCAGCTGAACAACCCCACACACATAAATAGTTGAGTGAGGGATCATTTCCTGTCCACAACTTATACGGTGTTTTGGGCACCGACATACTTGGCACTCGATTAAGAATATGAATGGCGGTTTTCAACTCCTCCATCCATAAACTTATCAATAAAGAAGAGTAACTTATCATGCTTCTTACCATATCCATTAAGGTACGGCTGCGTCTTTCAGATACTCCATTCTGCTGAGGCTCGTCCGGTGAAGAATACTGGGCTACTATGCCATTTTCTTGTAAGAACCTTGCAAAGGGTTCAGAAACTTGGCCATATGGGGTGTGTCGACCGTAGTACTCTCCCCCACGATCGGACCTTACTACTTTAATCTTTAAGTTGTGCTGATTTTCTAGTTCAGCCTTAAATATCTTAAATTTATCCAATGCTTTCGATCTTTCTTAATTAGATAAATATAGCCAAAATAAGAATAGTCATATGTGAATGTTATAAATGAATCATAACCATCCACACTCTTCATAGAAAAAGGACCACAGATATCTGTGTGAACTATTTTTAAAATTCCTGCGCTTCGTTTGGCATCTTTCTTTATTTTTTTAACGTACTTTCCTTTTATGCAATCAATGCATTGCTCTAAATCTAAAAATTCTAAAGACAGAAGAATTGATTTCTTAATCAATCGCTCTATTATCTCTCTTGAAATATGGCCTAAACGACAGTGTCATAATTTCGATGATACAACATAAACTCTCTTCCGCTTATTACTTGCATTCATAGACGAAGAGGCATTCTCATTCTCAGTACTTACATCATTCACATTCT
>PUID01042654.1:8455-19426 GCA_002993905.1 Miscanthus sacchariflorus
TGTTAATGGTAGTGCATTAGCACCAACGAAAATTGACTAGCAACTATTGTCATTTGTGTAATGTAAGAAACCATTTAAAAAATATATATTACTACATGTTACTACTAATTAATGAAATGGTATCCGCCAATGCTATTTTCACCGTTGGTTCTATTACAACTGCCCATGAAAATATATCACCGCCGGTTCTGAATGGAACCGTGTCAAAATGAATTTCATAGCCAATTTGTGTCATGAACCGGGGGTGAAAACTAGCCTTGTTTTCACCGCCGGTTCAAGACACGAACCAGCAGTGCAAACTAGTCTCAAGTATATAGCTTGTTGCAAACCCTACCCCACTCTCTCCCTCACCCATAGTACTTCCTGGCCGCCACTCCCTCTCCCTCAACCGCACACTACACAAAGCTTCTGTAGGGGCGGCTGGTGACCCTTTGTAGGGGCAGTTTTGCCAGCTGCCCCTACGAAGGGGTGGCTATAAATCGATGATTTGTAGGGGCGACTGGCCAACCGCCCCTGCAAATCATTTTTTAGGGGCAGCTGATGATTTATAGGGGCTGAAAATTCACGAATTCGGGCCATAAAATAGCAATTTTTTCTGAAAAGTCACGATATTTTTCGCGCGAAAATCATGCGCTTCGCAGCTACGAGGATCCAAACCTACAACCTCCCCCTCGCGTGTACCCTCCTCTACCACTGTACCTCACACTCACTTGTATCACAATGTTACTACCACTTTGTCGGATGAATAAATAACCAAAATAATAGTTAAAGATCTTGATGAGTTCTACACTTTTATGTTCATGACTTTTTCAGCTGAAATCATTTAATGTTTCAAAATGAAGCTTGAAGTTGTCATTTTTTTAAATTCAAAATTTAAATAGATAAAACACGGTCACATGAAAAGGTGGACAAAATAATAGTTATAAGAACATAAAAAATTGATAGAGCATGATTTTAGAAATTTTTTAAAAAAAATCATTAAATTTGAAGTTAGTATGAGGGAGCAACACTAATTACAAGTTTTAGCCACGGATTAAAAAGAGAAATCAGAGTTCTTCAACAGTTTCAAAATTGAATTTCAAATAGCATTTTGAAGCAGTAAATGATTTCAAAAGAAAAAGTTGTAAACAACAAAGTCGTGGCATTTTTCGCGCGCTTCAGGGCTGTGGAGATTCGAACCCGCGACCTCCCCCTCACGCGTACCCTCCTCTACCACTGCACCTCAGACTCAATTGTGTCTATTGAATTTTGCTTCCCCATATATTATACTAAATCGAGCATAAATTGATTGTTTGAGGGTCTAAACGATGTCAAATGAAAAAGTTGTCAACTACAAAGTTTTGTAACTTTTTGAGATCTACAACTTTCGATTTGGTAGTTTTTCCATCAGAGGTCGTTTACGAAATTTGAATTTCAAATTTGAGAAATTCAAATGTAGTTTTAAATGACAAGATGATTTCAAATGAAAAATGTTATCAACTACAAAGTTTCATAACTTTTTGAGATCTATGACTTTTGTTTTTGCTGTTTGTCCATCCGAGGTCGTTTAAAAATTCAAATTTTAAATTTTTAGAAATTCAAACATAGTTTTCCTTGACAAGAAGATTTCAAATCAAAACGTTGTCAACTACAATGTTTTATACCTTTTTGAGATCTACAACTTTTATTTTGGTTATTTCTCCATCCGAGGTCATTTACAAAATTTAAATTTCAAATTTGAGAAATTCAAACAGAGTTAACATTGACAAGATGATTTCAAATGAAAAAGTTGTCAACTACAAAGTTTTATAACTTTTTGAGATCTATAAGTTTTATTTTGGTCATTTGATCATTTAGCCATCCGACATAGTGGTAATAACATTATTGACAAATTTTACATATCCCTCTTATAGTTTATGGAACTATAAGAGAGAGATATAAATTTTGTGAACAATGTTAGTACCACTCTGTCGGATAAAGAGAAGATCAAAACAAAAGATGTAGATCTTGATGAGTTCTACAACTTTTATGTTTATGACTTTTTCAGTTGAAATCATTTAATGTTTCAAAATGACGTTTGAAGTTGTCATTTTTTAAAATTCAAATAGATTAAACACACTCACATGAAAAGATGAACAAAATAATAGCTATAAGAACATAATAAATTGATAGAGCGTGATTTTAGAAAATTTTAGAAAAAAACATCAATTTGAAGTAAGTACGAGGAAGAAATACTAGTTACAAGTTTTAGCATGGATTAAAAAGAGAAATTAGAGTTCTTCAACAGTTTCAAAAAAAATTCAAACAACAATTTAAAACAGTAAATGATTTCAAATAAAAAAGTTGTAAATAGCAAAAGTCGCGTCATTTTTTGCGATTAACGAAAATCACACGATTCGCGGCTGCGGGGATTTGAACCCGCGACCTCCCTCTCGCGCGTACCCTCCTCTACCACTGCAACTCAGACTCACTTGTGTCTATATTGGATTTTGGTTCCCATATATTATACTAAATCGAGCATAAATTGATTGTTTGAGGGTCTAAATGATGTTAAATGAAAATGTTGTCAACAACAATGTTTTGTAACTTTTTGAAATCAACAACTTTCATTTTGGTCATTTCTCCATCCGAGGTCATTTACGAAATTTGAATTTCAAATTTTTGAAATTCAAACATAGTTTTCCATGACAAGATGATTTCAAATGAAAAAGTTGTCAACTATAAACTTTCATAAATTTTTGTGATCTACAATTTTCGTTTTTGCTGTTTGTCCATTCGAGGTCGCTTAAAAAATTCAAATTTCAAATTTTTAGAAATTCAAACATAGTTTTCTATGACAAGATGATTTCAAATCAAAAAATTGTCAACTATAAAGTTTCATAACCTTTCGAGATCTACAACTTTTATTTTGGTAGTTTCTCCATTCGAGGCCATTTACAAAATTTGAATTTCAAATTTGAGAAATTCAAACGGAGCTAATGTTGACAAGATGATTTTAAATGAAAAGTTGTCAACTATAAAGTTCTATAACTTTTCGTGATCTATAAGTTTTATTTTGGTTATTTGATCATTTAGCCATCCGACATAGTGGTAATAACATTGTTGACAAATTTTACATATCCCTCTTATAGTTTATGGAACTATAAGAGAGATATGTAAATTTTATGAACAATGTTAGTACCACTTTGTCGGATAATGAGAAGACCAAAATAAAAGTTGTAGATCTTGATGAGTTCTACAACTTTTATGTTTATTACTTTTTCTGGTGAAATCATTTAATGTTTCAACGTGACGTTTGAAGTTGTCATTTTTTGGAATTCAAAATTCAAATAGATAAAACACACTCACATGAAAAGATGGAAAAATAATAGCTATAAAAACATAATAAATTGATAGAGCATTATTTTTAGAAAATTTTAGAAAAAAATCATCAATTTTGAAGTTAGGATGAGGGAGAAATACTAGTTACAAGTTTAGCATGGATTAAAAAGAGAAATTAGAGTTCTTCAACAGTTTCAAAAAAAATTCAAACAACAATTTAAAACAGTAAATGATTTCAAATAAAAAAGTTGTAAATAGCAAAGTCGCGTCATTTTTCGCGATTAACGAAAATCGTAAGCTTCGTGGCTGCGGGGATTCGAACCCACGACCTCCCCCTCGCGCGTACCCTCCTCTACCACTGCAACTCAGACTCACTTATGTCTATATTGGATTTGGTTCCCTATATATTATACTAAACCGAGCCTAAATTAATTGTTTGAGGGTCTAAACGATGTTAGATGAAAAAATTGTCAACGACAAAGTTTTGTAACTTTTCAAAATCTACAACTTTCATTTTGGTAGTTTCTCCATCCGAGGTCGTTTATGAAATTTGAATTTTAAATTTTAGAAATTCAAATGTAGTTTTCCATGACAAGATGATTTCTAATGAAAAAGATGTCAACTATAAACTTTCATAACTTTTCGAGATCTCCAACTTTCGTTTTTGCTGTTTGTCCATTCGAGGTCATTTAAAAATTCAAATTTCAATTTTTTAGAAATTCAAACATAGTTTTCCTTGAAAAGGTGATTTTAAATCAAAAAGTTGTTGGCTACAAAGTTTCATAACCTTTCGAGGTCTACAACTTTTATTTTGGTAGTTTCTCCATTCGAGGTCATTTACAAAATTTGAATTTCAAATTTGAGAAATTCAAACGGAGTTAACGTTGACAAGATGATTTTAAATGAAAAAGTTGTCAACTACAAAATTATATAGCTTTTCGAGATCTACAACTTTTATTTTGATCATTTGATCATTTGGTCATCCGACATAGTAGTAGTAACATTGTTGACAAATTTTACATATCCCTCTTGTAGTTTATGGAACTATAAGAGAGGTATGTAAATTTTGTGAACAATGTTAGTACCACTTTGTCGGATGAAGAAAAGACCAAAATAAAAGTTGTAGATCTTGATGAGTTCTACAACTTTTATGTTTATGACTTTTTCAGTTGAAATCATTTAATGTTTCACAATGACATTTGAAGTTGTAATTTTTTTAAATTCAAAATTGAAATAAATAAAACACGGTCACATGAAAAGGTGGACAAAATAATAGCTACAAGAACATAATAAATTGATAGAGCATGGTTTAAGAAAATTAAAAAAAATCATTAAATTTAAAGTTAGTATGAGGGAGAAGGACTAGTTATAGGTTTTAGCCACGGATTAAAAAGATAAATCAAAGTTATTCAATAGTTTCAAAATTAAATTTCAAATGGCATTTTGAAGCATTAAATGATTTCAAATAAAAAAAGTTGCAAACAGCAAAGTCGCAGCATTTTTTGCGTGAAAATCGTGCGCTTCGCGGCTGTGGGGATTCGAACCCGCGACCTTCCCCTCGCGCGTAGCCTCCTGTACCACTACAACTCGCACTCACTTGTGTCTATATTGGATTTTGGTTCCCCATATATTATACTAAACCAAGCATAAATTGATTGTTTGAGGGTATAAATGATGTCAAATAAAAAAGTTGTCAACTACAAAGTTTTGAAACGTTTTGAAATCTAAAACTTTCATTTTGGTAGTTTGTCCATCCGAGGTCGTTTATAAAATTTGAATTTCAAATTTGAGAAATTCAAACATAGTTTTCCATAACAACATGATTTGAAATGAAAAATTTGTCAACTATAAAGTTTCATAACTTTTCAAGATCTACAACTTTCGTTTTTGCTGTTTGTCCATTCGACGTTGTTTAAAAAATTCAAATTTTAAATTTTTAGAAATTCAAACGTAGTTTTTGTTGACAAGATGATTTAAAAAAAAGAGTTGTTAGCTACAAAGTTTCATAACTTTTTGAGATCTACCACTTTTAGTTTGGTAGTTTCTCCATCCGAGGTCGTTTACAAAATTTGAATTTCAAATTTGAGAAATTCAAGCGTAGTTTTCCATGACAAGATGATTTCAAATGAAAAAGTTGTCAACTATAAACTTTCATAACTTTTCGAGATCTACAACTTTCGTTTTTGCTGTTTGTCCATTCGAGGTCGCTTAAAAAATTCAAATTTCAAATTTTTAAAAATTCCAACGTAGTTTTCCATAAAAAGATGATTTTAAATCAAAAAGTTGTCAGCTACAAAGTTTCATAACATTTCGAGATCCATAACTTCTATTTTTGTAGTTTCTCCATCCTACGTCATTTACAAAATTTGAATTTCAAATTTGAGAAATTGAAACAGAGTTGACCTTGACAAGATGATTTTCAAATGAAAAAGTTGTCAACTACAAAATTCTATAACTTTTCGAGATCTACAACTTTTATTTTAGTCATTTGATCATTTGGTCATCCGACATAATGGTAGTAACATTATTGACAAATTTTACATGTCCCTCTTATAGTTTATGGAACTATAGGAGGGATATGTAAATTTTGTGAACAATGTTAGTACCACTTTGTCGGATAAAGAAAAGACCAAAATAAAAGTTATAGATCTTGATGAGTTCTACAACTTTTATGTTTATGACTTTTTCAGTTGAAATCATTTAATATTTCACAATGACATTTGAAGTTTTCATTTTTTGAAATTCAAAATTCAAATAGATAAAACACGGTCACACGAAAAGATGGACAAAATAATAGCTATAAGAACATAATAAATTGATAGAGCATGGTTTAGAAAAATTGAAAAAAATTATTAAATTTAAAGTTCTAATGAGGGAGAAAGACTAGTTACAAGTTTTAGCCATAGATTAAAAAGATAAATCAAAGTTATTCAACAGTTTCAAAATTGAATTTCAAACGGCATTTTGAAGCATTAAGTGATTTCAAATAAAAAAGTTGTAAACAGCAGAGTCGTAGCAATTTTTGCACGAAAATCGTGCGCTTCGCGGCTGTGGGGATTCGAACACGTGACCTCCCCTCGCGTGTAGCCTCCTCTACCACTGCAACTCACACTCACTTGTGTCTATATTGGATTTTGGATCCCCATGTATTATACTAAACCGAGCATAAATTGATTGTTTGAGGGTATAAAAGATGTCAAATGAAAAAGTTGTCAACTATAAAGTTTGTCCATCCGAGGTTGTTTGTCCATCCGAGGTTGTTTACGAAATTTGAATTTCAAATTTAAGAAATTCAAACATAGTTTTCCAGAACAAGATGATTTGAAATGAAAATTTTGTCAACTATAAAGTTTCATAACTTTTCGAGATCTACAAGTTTTGCTGTTGTTGTTTGTCCATTCGACGTCGTTTAAAAATTCAAATTTCAAATTTTTAGAAATTCAAACATAGTTTTCGTTGACAAGATGATTTTAAATAAAAGAGTTGCCAGCTGCAAAGTTTCATAACTTTTTGAGATCTACCACTTTCATTTTGGTAGTTTCTCCATCCGAGGTCGTTTACGAAATTTGAATTTTAAATTTGAGAAATTCAAGCGTAGTTTTCCTTGACAAGATGATTTCAAATGAAAACGTTGTCAACTATAAACTTTCATAACTTTTCAAGATCTACAACTTTCGTTTTTGCTGTTTGTCCACTTGAGGTCGCTTAAAAAATTCAAATTTCAAATTTTTAGAAATCCAAACATAGTTTTCCTTAAAAAGATGATTTTAAATCAAAAAGTTGTCAGCTACAAAGTTTCATAACCTTTCGAGATCCATAACTTTTATTTTGGTAGTTTCTCCATTCAAGGTCATTTACAAAATTTGAATTTCAAATTTGAGAAATTGAAACGGAGTTAACGTTGATAAGATGATTTTAAATGAAAAAGTTGTCAACTACAAAATTCTATAACTTTTCAAGATCTACAACTTTTATTTTAGTCATTTGATTATTTGGTCATCCAACATAGTGGTAGTAACATTGTTGACAAATTTTACATATCCCTCTTATAGTTTATGAAACTATAAGAGAGGTTTGTAAATTTTATGAATAATATTTCTACACTTTATCGGATGAAGAAATGACCAAAATAAATATTGAAAATCTTGATGAGTTCTACAACTTTTATGTTCATGACTTTTTCAGCTGAAATCATTTAATATTTCATAATGACGTTTGAAGTTGTTATTTTTTGAAATTCAAAATTCAATTAGAGAAAACACACTCACATGAAAAGATGGACAAAATAATAGCTATAAAAACATAATAAATTGATAGAGCATGATTTTAGAAAGTTTTTAAAAAAATTGTTACATTTGAAATTAGTTTGAGGGAGAAAGACTAGTTACAAGTTTTAGCCACGGATTAAAAGATAAATCAGAGTTATTCAACAATTTCAAAATTGAATTTCGAACAGCATTTTGAAGTAGTAAATGATTTCAAATAAAAAAGTTGTAAACAGCAAAGTCGCAGCATTTTTCGTGCGAAAATCGTGCGCATCGTGGTTGTGGGGATTCAAACCCGCGACCTCCCCCTTGCGCGTAGCCTCATCTACCACTGCTACTCACACTCACTTGTGTCTATATTGGATTTTGGGTCCCCATGTATTACACTAAACCGAGCATAAATTGATTGTTTGAGGGTATAAACGATGTCAAATGAAAAAGTTGTCAACTACAAAGTTTTGAAACTGTTTGAAATCTACAACTTTTATTTTGGTAGTTTCTCCATCTGAGGTCGTTTACGAAATTTGAATTTCAAATTTGAGAAATTCAAACATCGTTTTCCGACAAGATGATTTCAAATGAAAAATTTGTCAACTATAAAGTTTCATAACTTTTCGAGATCTACAACTTTTATTTTTGATGTTTGTCCATTCGACGTCGTTTAAAAATTCAAAATTCAAATTTTTAGAAATTCAAACATAGTTTTTATTGATAAGACGATTTTAAATAAAAAAGTTGTCGGCTACAAAGTTTCATAACTTTTTGAGATCTACCACTTTCATTTTGGTAGTTTCTCCATCTGAGGTCGTTTACGAAATTTGATTTTCAAATTTGAGAAATTCGAACGTAGTTTTCCATTACAACATGATTTCAAATGAAAAAGTTGTCAACTATAAACTTTCAGAACTTTTCGGGATCTACAACTTTTATTTTTGCTGTTTGTCCATTCGAGGTCACTTCAAAAATTCAAATTTCAAATTTTTAAAAATTGCAACATAGTTTTCCTTGAAAAGATGATTTTAAATTAAAAAGTTGTCACCTACAAAGTTTCATAACCTTTCGAGATCTATAACTTTTATTTTGGTAGTTTCTCCATCCAAGATCATTTACAAAATTTCAATTTCAAATTTGAGAAATTTAAACGGAGTTGACGTTAACAAGATGATTTCAAATGAAAAAGTTGTCAACTACAAAATTCTATAACTTTTCGAGATCTACAACTTTTATTTTGGTCATTTGATCCTTTGGTCAACCGACATAGTGGTAGTAACATTGCTGACAAATTTCACATATCCCTCTTATAGTTTGTGGAACTATAAGAGAGAGATGCAAATTTTGTGAATAATGTTACTACCACTTTGTCGGATAAAGAAATAACCAAAATAAAAGTTGAAAATCTTGATGAGTTCTACAACTTTTATGTTCATGATTTTTTTAGCTGAAATCATTTAATATTTGAAAATGACGTTTGAAGTTGTCATTTTTTGAAATTCAAAATTCAAATAGATAAAACACACTCACATGAAAAGATGGACAAAATAATAGCTATAAGAACATAATAAATTGATAGAGCATGATTTTAGAAAATTGTAAAAAAATCATTAAAGTTGAAGATAGTATGAGGAAGAAAGACTAGTTACAAGTTTTAGCCACGGATTAAAAAGAAAAATCAGAGTTATTCAACTATTTCAAAATTGAATTTCAGACAGCATTTTAAAGCAGTAAATGATTTCAAATGAAAAAGTTGTAAACAACAAAGTCGCGACATTTTACGCATGAAAATCATTCGCTTCGCGGCTGCGGGGATTCGAATTTCCAACCTCCCCCTCGCGCGTAGCCTCCTTTACCACTACAACTCACACTCAGTTGTGTCTATATTAGATTTTGGTTCCCCACGTATTATACTAAACTAAGCATAAATTGATTGTTTGAGGGTATAAATGATGTCAAATAAAAAGTTGTCAACTACAAAGTTTTGGATGTTTTTGAAATCTACAACTTTTGTTTTGGTAGTTTCTCCATCCGAGGTCATTTACGAAATTTGAATTTCAAATTTGAGAAATTCAAATGTAGTTTTCCATGACAAGATGATTTCAAATAAAACAGTTGTCAACTATAAAGTTTCTTAAGTTTTTGAGATCTACAACTTTTGTTTTTGCTGTTTGTCCATTCGACGCTACTTAAAAAATCAAATTTCAATTTTTTAGAAATTCAAACATAGTTTTCCTTGACAAGATGATTTTAAATCAAAAAGTTGTCAGCTATAAAATTTCATAACTTTTTGAGATCTACAACTTTCATTTTAGTAGTTTCTCCATCCAAGATAGTTTACAAAATTTGAATTTTAAATATAAGAAATTTAAACGTAGTTAACGTTGACATGATGATTTCAAATGAAAAAGTTCTCAACTACAAATTATGTAACTTTTCAAGATCTAAAACTTTTATTTTGCTCATTTGATCATTTGGTCATTCGACATAGTGGTAGTAACATTGTTGACAAATTTCATATATCCCTCTTATAGTTTATAGAACCATAAGAGAGGTATGTAAATTTTTTGAATAATATTACTATCACATTGTCGGATGAAAAAATGACCAAAATAAAAGTTAAAAATCTTGACGAGTTCTACAACTTTTATGTTCATGATTTTTTCAGCTGAAATCATTTAATATTTCAAAATGAGGTTTGAAGTTGTCATTTTTTAAAATTCAAAATTCATATAGATAAAACACACTCACATAAAAAGATGGACAAAATAATAGCTATAAGAACATAATAAATTGCTTGAGCATGATTTTAGAAAAATTTAACAAAATTCATTAAATTTGAAGTTATTATGAGGGAGAAAGACTAGTTACAAGTTTTAGCCACGGATTAAAAAGATAAATCAGAGTTATTCAACAGTTTCAAAAGTGAAAGTTTGTGGAACTACGAGAGAGAGATATAAATTTTATGAACAATGTTAATATCACTTTGTCGGATAAAGAAATTACCAAAATTAAAGTTGAAGATCTTGATGAGTTCTACAACTTTTATGTTCATGACTTTTTTAACTGAAATTATTTAATATTTTAAAATGACGTTTGAAGTTATCATTTTTTGAAATTCAAAATTTAAATAAATAAATCATACTCACATACAAAGATGGACAAAATAATAGCTATAAGAACATAGTAAATTAATAGAGCATGGTTTTAGAAAAAATTTTAAAAAATCATTAAATTTGAAGTTAGTATGAGGGAGAAAGACTAGTTACAAGTTTTAGCCACGGAATAAAAAGAAAAATTAGAGTTATTCAATAGTTTCAAAATTGAATTTCAAACAACATTTTAAAGCAGTAAATGATTTCAAATGAAAAAGTTGTAAGCAGGCAAAATCGTGGCATTTTTCGCGTGAAAATCG
>PUID01042670.1:9107-20411 GCA_002993905.1 Miscanthus sacchariflorus
CCTGCAGTGGCTCTACTCTCTTTCCCTCACCGGCAGCGCGAGGACGAGGCAGTGCCGCACCCGGATCTGCCGCCGCCACCGCTGACCAAGCACATCGGCCACCAGACCAACTCCACCGCCGCTGCCACCGATGACCGAGTGGATCCGCGCCCATGGTGGCCGGATCCGCCGCTGGAGACTGGATCCGCGCCCGTGGTGGCTGGATCTGGCGAGCAGCGGGTGGATCCGGTGAGCGGGCAGCCTACTCCAACGAGCGGACGCGAGGGCGGTGCAGATCCGGCGAGTAGCGGTGCGGCACGTCGATGGGCTCGGTGGGCCCATGGGTGGGCTCACCGGGCTTATCCTCGAGTTTTCCTTTTTTGTTTTTTTTTATTTTATTTACCACGGCGGGCATCGAACTGCCTCGCAAAAGATTGCATTTATCATGACCTTTTGACAGAGGCGGTTGCGATGCTCGTCTCGGTTAATTGTTTCTGCCCGTTTCAGTAAAGTTTAGTGTAGTAGTGTAGGGATTAGCGCGCACCGCGTCCTGAACCAATATAAATCTCTGTGTTTCATGTGCTACCATATGATTCTATCTATGCGATCATGTTGCTGGATATTACTGGACCAAAACAATCCGAAAGTTGGCGCGACGGGTAATGGCCTTTGGTGTTCAGATCTGTTTCAGATGGGGATTTGTTCATCGGCGTCATCCACAACGATCCTGCCATATGGCGGCGGAGCTCTTCCTGCCACGGGACTCGCGCGTCTCGAGGCTTGTCACGTAGTCCGGCGGCGGCCTCAACGATCGGCACCAAGCACCACGTGCATCAGCACTAGAAGGTGGAGTAGTAATCAAAGCCTCTGACATAGATGAAAGTCACGGCTCCGTCTACAAACAAACAAGGATCACCCACGGATGGCCCATGCAAGCAAGTAATCGACACGCTAATTGACTTGAATGTGCGTGTATGCGCACGTATACATCAAACATTTTGGTGATCAGATTTCAATGTCGCCAATCAACCGAGCTAAGTTTTGCTTCTCGTCTCGATTAACTATTCTATATATTCATCCGCATTACATATTCTATGTATGGAATATATATCTTCTTGATTAAATATTTATATGGAATATATATCTCTGGATATCTGCGTGCATCTACATAATTATTATTATTGGCAGGAACCTAACCGCGTCCTTCGCCGATAACATGGATCTCGTCGTCGCCTCGCGGCGGCCCTTGGTCAGCACGCCGTGGCTCGCGTCGTCGACTCATCGATCTACGGCAGTACACCGGCACTCGTCGTCAGCACGCCGTAACTCATGTCGTCGACTCATCGATCTCCGTACACCGGTACTCGTCGTCGGCACGCCGTAACTCATGTCGTCGCTCCGTGTCAACGTCTCGTTGACATCCAGCGGCCCCTGCCGTCGTCCCACGTCGTCGACTCTTCGTTGTCCTTTCGTGGCTCTGGTCGTCGGCACATCCGGACTTTGCAAAAGAAACATTAAACAGCTAATTAAGCCTTGTTTTCTGTTTAATTAATATTTTATATATTTGCATATCTCTGGATCTCTATTTGTTTTTGTGCCTATTATCGGCAGGAACCCGACAGTGGCCCTCGTCGATACCCCTTGTCAATGAGTTGTCGTCATCATGCTCCGGCTCGCCCCGCGGCGGCCCTCATCATCAGCGCGCTGCGGCTAGCATCAACGACTCGTCGTCCACATCATCGAGCTGGATGCACGATGACAACGTCACCGGCGATCCGAGTGCACCGTCGACGGATTACTTCAGGCTAGTCATGTCGTCTGCAACAACTTCATCAACAATTACCACTTGAGCACGTCATCGACCGGCTTCCTCGAGTCGATCTCTCTCGACCTCTTGCCGTCCCTCGATGCGACGCTCGTGGTAGCACTCGATATCAAAGTCATCACCGTTGACAACAAAGACACCAATGCCCCGTTGGTTCAGCTAAGTCGCTTTCATAATTGTTTTTATTATGTTATTTTTTGCTCTTACTTTCTACCAAGTTGACAACCAACTTAGCAGAAAGTCGGGGGCTACTACACGTAATAATCACACTCTAGGGCATATTTGCTTTTTTCTCCGCGATATAAGTACCCGCATGATACGTGCTCTATGTTTAAAGCTTTGTCACGACAATGACTTACGCCGCAACCCAACGCTATATGGATCATGCCATCTCGTGGCTAACATCCTACGCACGGGGGCTACAGTCTAGTTAACAAAGTGCATAGCACACAGAGCAATTCAAAAAGGAAAAACAACATCAAAGAGAGAAGGCAACAACCCTTAAAACTGATTTAAGTACTTTTATGACACATGTTCAATGTAATGTGCTTTGTTGGCTACGACGACCTACACCGCAAACCAATTGCTAAATGCGCCGCATCTCAAAGGTTAGCACGGGGGCTACAATCTAGTCGACAAAGTGCACAACACAATGAATATAGCTCATAAAGGGAAATTAACACATGCTTTACTACGAGTTTATCTTGTTCGACTACCGAATAAATACTCACTGATCTCGTCTTCATCTTTTAAGGTGTACAATAACAAAGTCTATGTCAACAACAGCGAGTCAACTGTGCTGCCTCCAGCTACGTCGACACGTCGCCTCCGGGCACTCCATCGGCAACGACCCTCAGGTACTCCCTCGGGGCCTACCTCGAGCCAGTCACGCCGCCTTTATCTACGTCGTCACGCTGCCACTAGCTACATCGACATGACGCCTTCAGGCACTCCATCGGCAATGACCCTCGGGTGCTCCCTCGGGGGCTATCTAGAGCTGGTCATGCCACCTCAAGCTATGTTGTCACGCTGCCACCAGCTTTGTCTACACGACGCCTTCATGCACTCCATCGGCAACGACCCTCAGGTACTCCCTCAGGGGCTACCTCGAGCCAGTCATGCCGCCTTAGGCTACGTCGTCACACTGCCACCTGCTACGTCGACACGCCACCTTCGGGCACTCCATTTGCAATGACCCTCAGGTACTCTCTTGGTGGCTACCTCGAGTCGGTCATGCCGCCTCTGGCTATGTCGTTACACTGCCACAAGCTATGTCGACATGCCGCCTCTGAGCACTCCATTAGCAACTACCCTTGGGTACTCCCTTGGGGGCTACCTCGAGCCAGTCGCGCCACCTCTGGCTACGTCGTCACGCTGCCACCAGCTACGTCGACATGCCGCCTTTGGGCACTCCGTTGGCAACGACCCTCAAGTACTCCCTCGGGGGCTACCTCAAGCCGATCATGCCACCTCTGGCTACGTCGTCACGCTGCCACCAGCTACGTCGACATGCTGCCTTCGGGCACTCCATCGGCAACGACCCTCGGGTAGTCCCTCGGGGGCTACCTCGAGCTAGTCACGCCACCTCTGGCTATGTCATCACATTGCCAGCAGCTACATCGACATGCCGCCTCCGGGCACTCCGTCGGCAATTACCCTCGGGTTCTCCCTCAGGGGTTACCTCGAGTCGGCCATGCCGCCACCATCTATGTCAACACAACTCCTTCACTCACATCATTAGCAATGACCGCTCGAATACCCATTCCTTGGCAGTCCTCACCGCTGTCACCTCCCTTGGGTGTTTTCCCCAACCATTGTCGGTGACTAGAGGATCCGAAGCAAGAAGGGGGGAGGTGGTGGGCAAGGTGAGTTTGTGAAGGCTACAACGTAGGTATACTGACTCGCCTCTCCTTCCTCTATTTTTATAGGCAGGGGACACACACGGCCGATGGAATTCCAATAATCTCTCCGAGCAGTGGTGCCGTTGAGGCCACGTCGTGTCCCCACGATTTCTGGAGGGACGCCTCCTGAGAGACATACGTGGGGAAACAGGCCGCCAAAACCAACACTTCAGCTTTGCCGAGAAGGAACCCATCTCCGCAACCATTAAAACCGTGGGACCTCATGGCCCGAAATTCGACGCAATGTCACCTGAGCCGGTGCAGGCGAGTGATCTGACAATTAGATCGGGTACTCATCTCGACTCACCCTTATAGTAGGTGTAAGCGATAGTGACTCATTCACTATTGACCCTGCCCCTACTAGAGTCAGGGGAGTATCTGGGGGGTCGCCAGTATGATCCTAAAACCTCTGACACTTAGTGACACGTAAATCCCTCAATACCCGGACTAGCTCGAAGTACCTTATTTATGTAGATATTTGCCCCTTTGTGGGAAACCGGAAAACTGGTTGGCCCATGGCTGTAACCAAAGTACAAGCTTCAGGAATCTAGAAAAATAGTTTTATGATGTGCCCCTGCTGGTTAGGCTTTGTCCTGTTGCTTCCTTTCAGTGATAGCGAATGTTCATTCGTTCTATCCGGTACCAGCTCGAAGAGTAATAAGCACAACTGCCAACAACTGCTCACGCGTTCATTGCTCGCCCATAGTGGTGCCCGGCCTAGGACACTATTATATTGGCCTCAGGGCTCCGAGACAACATTCTCACTTTCTCACTTATGAGGCACGCAAAAATTCAAATCACATTACTTGACTGGTCTCGAAGAAAAATGTGACACCCTTAGTGTGCGTTAACAAACGACCTGCAATAGGCCAACCTAAAAATCAAATGGCTTAGTGACACGCGGGCGACGGAGATGCACCTACCCCATCCACATTATTGTTTTACGGCTAGAACTTCTTGAGTATAGCGGTATTTTTACCCTAGCATGGCATCTATGATGTCCAAGAGTCTACGCTTCCGGTTATCGGGTACACCACCTGAATGCGACATTAATAACGTCCCGAGGGCCATGCCCAAGAAACTACATTTCCTGATATGGGGTGCACCAACCGAGCCAAGCACTTACAACTGCCAGAGAACAATGTTACTTGATGTACGGTGTACCACCACCTCACTCGATGCTTGAAGAAGATTGTTGCTACCCGAGAAATGCTCTTGGTACTCGAACGGCAACATACTGGCTCCCCAATACATGGGAATATCCAAGTGCACTGCTCGGAGCTTTGGCACCCGAAGATGCTCACTGTGTATTCACAGTACGCAAAACTTATAAGGGAGACTACGACGTCCCGAGGGCTTGTGGCTATGTGCTAGCTTATCATTAAGTCCTACGAGGGCTACTGTAAGGGGTATGGGCCAGGGGTACCTGCACCGCCCGTATATATGACTACCCCCAAGCCATCTGCCCAGCAGCCAACAAGGAGGAGGCTTGCAAGGGCTGACACGGTCGACCAACCTAGAGATCAAGGCAAACCAAGGCGGACGTATTTGAACGATACCTAGGATCAATCTGTTGTAACAAACTTGGAACACAATCTGTTAGCCCGATCACCCTCCCTGTAACCCTACCTCTCCTGCCTATATAAAGGAGGGTAGRGACCTYRRGCTCGGGATCGACATCRTCCATCTTYCACCTATTCCATCTACCTCATAGCTAGGAGCAACAACCCCTGTAATTGAGCATACGAATACAAGAGCAGCCGCACCACTAGAGTAGGGATTAGCACGCATCACGCCCCGAGCCAATATAAATCTCTGTGTCTCGTGTGCTACCATCTGATTTCGTCTACGTGATCACATTGTTGGATATTGCCGGAGCAAAATAATCTGACATAGTCCTTGTTCCTCTTGTCGCGGTGACAGTAGTATGACGTAGGGTTGTCGCCACCGTCCCCACTGCTGAGGTGGGCGGTAGCTTTGGCCTTGCCGCTGTAGTTGGCCTGGACCGCCTCCTCACTGGTGGAGTACTAGGTGGCGACGTCTAGGACTTCCCGTGTTGTGCGCGGGGTCTCGTGGTCGAGCGTGTGGCTGAGTGTCTCGCAGGTTGTGCCGTATATGAAGGCGTTGAGCACATCGGCTTTCGTGACGTTGGAGAGCTCATTGCGCATCTTGGAGAAGCACTGGATGTACTCCCGGAGGGTCTCGTCCACCCTCTGCCTATAGTTGTGCAGGTCCCATGAGTTCCTAGGTCGAGTGTAGGTGCCCTAGAAGTGACTGACGATGACGGAGCAAAGGTCGCCCCAGCAGTGGATGCTACCAGGCTTGAGCTGCTCGGGCCAAGCTTTGGTTGAGCTCAATAGAAGTATGGAAAGGTACTGAATGGCGAAGTGGTCATCTGAGCCCTTGGCCCTTATGGCGAGGCAGTAGTCCTTGAGCCAATGGTCCAGGTTGGTCTCACCGTCGTACATGGAGATGGGCATCGGCCAGAACCGCCTAGGGTAAAGTACGGCCCGGATCGCCGCCCAAATGCCTGGGGCCGAAGTGATCCGGTGCGGCGCCCTTGCCCCTCCGCTTAGGAGTGGCGCCTGGCCTCGATGGTGTCATGAACATCGTGATTGTCGCCAATCCGGTGGTGTGTGGGGGGACGTCGAGGGGAAGGCTTGCGCCTTCGCTCCTGCCGGGGCTTGACGCCCTTGGTCCACGGGTGGTCGGAGCTGCTACCAGAGGAGTTGCCACCGCTTCTGGCCACTGGCGGGGCATGTGCATCGGAGCGATCCCTGTTGGTGGTGGTCGTTGGCTGGGATGGCCTGGAGGGCGCAGCACGATACCAGGAAGGAGAGCTCTCGGCCTGCTACTCGAGGGCAAAGTGCAGAAGCCACCTAGCCTTGTGCAGCTGCTCATTCGTCTTTGGGTCTAGGGTGTCGGAGATGTCGTTTAGGCAACAGGCGGTGGCCGCCATGTTGTAGGCCGCCCGGGGAAGCGCAGGGTGCTGGGTGCTCCCGTGCAGGTATTGTCATCGTTGATGGGAGGCTGTGCAGCTTGCTGCCGTGCAAAGTCCTGCTTTTAGGGCTTGAGCTCTGCCTCGGCGGCCTCAAGGTCAACCTACCGAGCTCACAAGCGATCCGCCTTCTCCTGAAATATCTTGAGGAAGGTGCGCAGTGAGGGGATATCAGCCCTCGCAGCGCCAGAGAGGATGGTGCTTCATAGCTGATGTGGTGGTCTAGCTCTAGCTAGAAGGACACCGTTGCATTCTAGATCCCGAAAGGCAGGTCCAAGAGGTAGTACCAGAAGCGGTTAGGTGGCGGGAGCACCTTGTGGGTGGTGATCTTGTGGTGGATGTTGCCCAGCATGTAGAACATCTGACGATGGTCCGACCAGGTGGGGTGTGGACCTAGACCGTGCCAAATCTGCTAGGCCAGGACCTCGAGATCTGCTCCTAGGAGGCCCGATGAAGGGGGTGACACCGAGGGCTCATTGTTGGCCGGTGCTACCCTATCGAGCGGACAAAGCTCGCCATAGCAGTCGGCGATGTAGGCTAGACTCCCAAAGTTGAGGTCCTGGCTCAGAGCGAAGGTGCCGGCTGTGATAAAGAACTCGCCTGGGAAGCGGACACTGCCGTTTGGGGTGGTGCTACCTGCTCCGGCAATGAGGCGGGTGGCTCCGGCCACCGTAGAGCCTGAATCGCACTTGACGTTGCCCCCTACCTGGCGTGCCAGCTGTCGCGAGGTCGAAATCGTGGCAAGCATTGTTGTTCAAGTTGGTGTCAGAGTACGTGTCTTTGGTGGCTCGGGTGGACTCAAAAACACAAGAATCACAGAGAGGACGCAATGGTTTATCCCAGTTCGGGCTGATCGATGCCCTAGTCCAGCAGCTGATGATCCATATACTCAAGAGCACCCAAAATTCAGGGGGTTACAACAAAGTGTAGAGAGGTTTGGTAGGGGGTTAGCTCGATGCTAATCCTAAGGTTGCCTTGCCACTGGTCTTGTAGAGAGGTTGGAGAGGAGGAAGAGGATGGATGCGGCGGAGGAGCTCTCTGGGTTGCCCCTGCCCTTGGTGCTGAGCAGGAGCGTATCGAATGAGGAGTGAAATGATCTGTCTAGGATCCCCCCATCTAAGGTCAGACCTTATCCCTTATATACCAAGATAGGTCGGGTACATGGCTGTTTGGGGAGAAGTGCCTATGGTCTACATGCATCGGTGTCCACGAGGGTCTTGCAGTGGAGCTTTTTGGACCGTGGCGGTGTCGTGGAGCCGAAAAAGCCTTGGACATCATCCTGCTGCTCTGTTCTGACACTCTGCATGTTAGGCTTTGTTGGCTTGGACCGGCCTCTCCTAGGTGGACCTTCTGGAGTCTTCTTGGTGGTGAAGAAGGTTAGCTCCAGGGGTAGATGAGCGAGCTTGGGAGTCGCCCAGTCCCTGGAGGCCGAGGGGACTTGTCTTCTTGTGTCACACCCTATGCGTGACCCTGTCACGGGAGTAGCCGGCAAGGCCGCGCCCGAAGTGCAGTGTCTAGGAGCCCTCGAGGCTCGATGGCTCGAGGCTTGTCTTCTTGCACCCGACCCTTGGCTGGCATTGTAGGCCGGGCAGGAGCCAATGGCTGATCGCGGGCGTATTGTCCATCAGGAGCATGAGGCATGGGCAAGCCCTCGAGCCCTTAGCGAGAGCTGCGGCATGACCAGGCTTAGTCAGGTCTCTTCGGTCAAGAACCATTGATCCTGAGGCTTAGCATACCCATATGTTAGGATCTTGTCATGTGTGATGCATGTGATTATACTGTGGGGACAGTTTTGGGTCAAACAAAAGAGAAGAAGCATCATGCAATTGTGTCAGATATATGGGCCAGGGGTACCTACACCACCCGTATATGTGACCACCGCCTGGTTATTGGCCTAGCAGCCACCAAGGAGGAGGCCCACGAGGGCTGACACCAACGACTAATGTGGAGATCAAGGCAAATCAAGGTGGGCGTATCTGGATGATAGCTAGGATCAATCTGTTGTGCATATCGTGTAACAAACTATGAAATCAATCGGTTAGCCCGATCGTCCTCATTGTAACCCTACCTGTCCTGCCTATATAAAAGAGGGTAGCGACCTCAGGCTTAGGATCGATCTATCTTCCATCCATTCCAATTTACTTCTTAGCTTGGAGCAACAGCCCCTGTAATTAAGTATACAAATACAAGAGCAGCCATGCCAATGGACTAGGGTTTAGCACGCACCGTGGCCCAAAACAGTATAAACCCTTGTGTCTCGTGTGCTACCATCTGATTCCGTATATACAATCACGTTGCTGGATATTGTCAGAGCAAAATAATTTGACGGTTGACGTGTCGGATAGGGTCCTTTCGCGTACATATCTAATATGTTTCGTACATATCTAATATGTTTCGGACGGGGATTCATCTTCAACAAACATCATCCTCGTCGATCCTGTCGTCGATCCTGTGGCGATACGCGCCAGACCACGCCTCAATGTCTCCGAGGCGTTCCCGCAACAGCATGCTGTCTTCCAGTTCCCGAACCTCGTCGAGACTGACATCAGGAAAAGTCGGCGAAGACGACCCCGGTGGCATCAACTGTGGCACTGTGTGCCAAATCCGATCTAAAGTCTTAGCAGGTAAATCAATCTATAATTTTATGCCTCCGTTTCTGACACACCATGTGTTTTTCCCCAGGAACCGTGCAAGGATAGAATTTCCAAATCGACGTGTCGACTACTACCCTAGTTTTCGACATCATTGCCACTTTAAAATCCCTCTTCACTGCTGGATTTTGAACCAGTAGTGGCATACCGGTAGTGATGTAGGGGTGACATTACTGTTGGTTCTTATGAACCGATACTGATGTGGTTTTTAGAAAATCCAAAAAATAGGCAAAAAAACAAGGAATTTTTTTTAATTTCGGGAGAGGTCCCATTGGACAGCCACACGGTCGGGTACCGCAAGTCACAAGTCATACGATTTTTCATGCAAAAATCACACACTTCGCGACCACCAGCGCTCGAACCCCTGACCTCCTGCTTCGTGTCTTTAGCCCCTAACCACTCCAGTTGCAAGTTGTTTGTGTCCGAATGAGATTTTTGTCMTAGCCATTTTATGTTTATCTGATTTTGAAATAAGTATTTGGGACCCTAAACGAATTCAAATGAAAAAGTTGTCAACAACAAAGTTTTATAACTTTTTGAGATCTCAAACTTTCATTTTGTTAGTTTGTCCATCCGAGGTCGTTTACAAAATTTGAATTTCAAATTTGAGAAATTCAAATATAGTTTTCCATGATAAGNTAGCCATTTTATGTTTATCTGATTTTGAAATAAGTATTTGGGACCCTAAACGAATTCAAATGAAAAAGTTGTCAACAACAAAGTTTTATAACTTTTTGAGATCTCAAACTTTCATTTTGTTAGTTTGTCCATCCGAGGTCGTTTACAAAATTTGAATTTCAAATTTGAGAAATTCAAATATAGTTTTCCATGATAAGATGATTTCAAATCAGAAAGTTATCAACTACAAAGTTTCATAACTTTTTGAGATCTACAAGTTTTGTTTTTGCTATTTGTCCATCCGAGGTAATTTAAAAAATTCAAATTTCAATATTTTGGAAATTCAAACGTATGTTTTCTTGACAAGATGATTTCAAATTAAAAAAATGTCAACTATAAAGTTTCATAACTTTTTGGGATCTACAACTTTTATTTTGGTAGTTTCTCCATCCGAGGTCGTTTACAAAATTTGAATTTCAAATTTTAGAAATTCAAACGTAGTTTTCCATGARAAGATGATTTCAAATCAAAAAGTTGTCAACTACYTAGTTTCATAARTTTCCGAGATCTATAACTTTTATTTTTGGTCATTTAATCATTTATTCATCCGACATAGTGGTAGTAACATTATTCACAAATGTAAAATATCCTTCCTATAGTTTATGAAACTATAAGAGAGATACTTAAATTTTGTGAATAATATCACTACACTTTATCGAATGAAGAAATGACCAAAATAAAAGTTGTAGGTCTTGATAAGTTCTACAACTTCTATGTTCATGACTTTTTTAGCTGAAATTATTTAGCGTTCCAAACTGACGTTTGAAGTTGCCAATTTTTGAAATTCAAAATTCAAATAGATAAAACACAATCACATGAAAAGATGGATAAAATAATAGTTGTAAGAACACAATAAATTGATAGAGCATGATTTTAGAATTTTTTATGAAAAAATCATCAAATTTGAAGTTAGTATTGATGGAGAAAGACTAGTTACAAGTTTTAGCAGAGATTAAAAAGAGAAATCAGAGTTTTTCAATAATTTTAAAATTTAATTTCAAACAACATTTTGAACTAGTAAATGATTTTAAATGAAAAAGTTGTTAACTACAAAGTTGCATAACTTTTTGATATCTATAACTTTTGTTTTGGGCGTTTCTCCATCCGAGGTCGTTTGAAAAATTCAAAATTTTAATTTAAGAAATCGAACGTAATTTTTGTTAGATAGATTATTTCAAATAAAAATATTTGGATATTCAAAAGATCTCAAATTAAAAAAGTTTAAACTACAAAGTTGTAGATCTCGTTGAGTACTACAACTTTGATATAAAG
>PUID01042694.1:495-16373 GCA_002993905.1 Miscanthus sacchariflorus
CACTCGGCAAAGGGGGTCTTTGCCGAGTGCCAAGAATAAGGCACTCGGCAAAGAGGGTTTTGAATGTTTTTTAAAAATTTTCTCTTTGCCGAGTGCCTTCACAGGGGCACTCGGCAAAGACATTTTTTTAAAAAAAAAATTAAATCTTTGCCGAGTGTCGTGTCAGGAGCACTCGACAAAGTATTTTTCAAAAAAAAAAAACTTTACCGAGTGCCAGATCTGGGACACTCGGCAAAGAAATTTCAAAAAAAAAATAAATCTTCGCCGAGTGCCAGATCTGGGACACTCGGCAAATATTTTTTTTTTAAAAAAAATAAATCTTTGCCGAGTGCCTAACAGCAGTCACTCGGCAAAGAAGGACGTGGCCGAACACCGTTACGCGGGGCAGCCTATGCCGAGTGCCGTGCTTTTGTCGAGAGTCTGGCACTCGGCAAAGAAGTCCTTTGCCGAGTGCACTTTTTTGCCGAGTGCCCGATTTTTAACACTCGCCAAAGAATTTTGCACTCGGCAAAAGCTCTGTTTCCAGTAGTGTACTTCCTGTCTCGGCGTCTAGTGCAAGTCGCAACTATAAGGACATATAACCAGTAAGTTACTTCTTGTCCATTCAAGAGACATATAGCCGAGTAGGCTACTTCCTGTCTCTACAATGAGTAAAAGTTGTAACCTATCGACATATAACTATTAACTTACTTCCTGTCGAAAACCAAACCGGTATGTTTGGAATCGCACCTAGCTGCGAGTAAGTGGGATCAACTATCCTACGAGAGATTAAGTCCAGGGAGACGTGATCTTCTAAAGCTTCTACTCAGAAGTCTTCTATTCTGTGAACCGACTACTAAAGTCCCAGCGACTCGGTTCAAAGACACAATGGGAAGGCAACAGAGAAGTCTTTTCATTAATTCAATAATATTTACATTACATCTACTCCGTACAGGATTACAGAAGGAGTGGCTTCATTCGAAGTCTAGCTCATTTACAAACAGGGTGGCTATGTCTTCCATCTCCTATTCTGCGGCGGTAAGCCGATCGTCGGAACACCACTCCGGCTACCCGGCCGCTACCATATTCATGTTGGCATTGGGCAAGAGGACGTGAAGGAGTCCTAGCACTTGCTTCACGCAGCTCTTGGCCATCTCCTTCACATACGCCTTCAGGCGGCCGGGTACCACCTTCACGCGATCAACAAGCGTCAGCGCGTCGTCTCCTTCACGCGGGAAGAAGCTGACAACAGGCTCGACTGCCTCCTCCAGCTCCCTGACCTCAATCTTGGCAGCGGCTAGATCTCGGGCCTGCTGCTGGACAGTTTTCATTGCCTGCACAAAATCCTTGTCAACATCTCTACGGATTTGCTGGGCCTATTCAAGCTTGAGCTGCGCCTGTTGCTTTACCTCTTCCAGTTCAGCAGCTTTGCGGTTATGCTCAAGCTTCCAGTCTTCCACCGCCGATTGCAGTTTTTCCGCCTCAGTAGTTTTCTCTGCACAAGACACACAGACGATAGGTTAGTCGACTACAAGAGAGAAAGATGGGGTCAATGAATTAGGGAACTCACCCTTCAACTTGGTGTTGAGGGCATCGGTCTTCTTGAGAGTACCCTCCCGACCTTTGACTACATCGACTTTAGCCTGGAGCAAGGTTTTAAATCTCCGGCTATAGCCTCCGCTATCTCCGGCTATAGCCTATTTTCGGACACAGAAAGGTAAAGCTAAATGTCATAGTCGGCTATTTAAAACCTTTGGCCTGGAGGTTCTTCTTTTGCCGCTCCACTTCAAGGACTAGAACTTGGAGGGCGGCCACAGCTTCAGTATGGAGAGACTCAACAGTCCGCCAGTACTTTTCTTTGTCCGCATAATGAGCTCTGATCTTTTGGACCTTGGTGGACGCGTCGTCATGCACACGCTTAGCTTGCTCTGAGGCCCTCAGCTCTAAGTCCTGCACACAAGAGAACTATATTGTCAAGACTTACTCGGATAGAACCTGAATAGTAAGATGACTACAAGAGGATGATGGTTACTTTGATGACGCCAAACAATATATTGGCTGGACTTTGTGAACACCTCATTATAGAGTTGCGCAGCTCGAGTCAGCTCCGAGTTGTAACCCTGCAAAGAGGCATCCGGCGTTGGCGTACCCAGTATAGTACTCGCCCCACCCGTTGAGACTTGGCCTTCCACGGGGAGGGACATGATGCTCTGGCTGGTGGTAGCCAGCCCGGTGCTTCGCCCCGTCACTGGCTCCAGCATAGTTGTCGGCTCCCTCTGCTCTCCGCTAGCTTCGCCACCCGACTTTTCCACCAGTTGAGATTGATCTTGGTCATTGAGCGGCGGGGGGATCTGCGCATTCACCGTCGCCTCGCCCTGATCACTCGACGGGGCTTCCAAGGCTAGCTGTACGGTCGAGGTCACAACGAGACCCGTCCCGAGGGTGCTACCCTCTTCTGGCATTGGCGGCGTGGGCTCTCTAGGTGCATCTAGGCGTACTCTATCAAGGAACAAAGTATGCTCAGTGAAAAACTGATGAAATATTCAACATATTATTGCTTGGAGATCTTAGATACTTACTTCGTCTCCGTCTTCTTGTGGTGGAGTGGGATCTTCAACCCTTTGGCATCGGGCGGCTAGGGTGACGACCTTATTCCCAGTCGTTTCTTCTACTCGGGGAGGATCCTCTGTCCTGGGTGCAGCTGCAAATACGAACTCGATTCAATACAAGATACACATCGAAGACAAGGGAGAAGTCGGATAAGGGAATACCTGTTTCCTAGGTACTCGGCTGAGGCTGACGATCACCCTCCGGCTCCTTCCCTATCAATCCAGGCTCGAGGATCATGGCCTGACTCGCAGAGACCTTGCAGGTGGCATTCCGCGGCTTCTTCGACACTAGATCGGACATCCCCTCGCTACTAGGGCTACGGGAGCGCTTGCTGGAAGCTTTCGCGCCCTTGTCTCCTTCAAAATGCTTTACTGCGGACTCCTGACTCCGCGGTAGATTCGTCTAGACCTAGCGAGAAGTCCGTCGGGTCCTGGGCTGCTTCTTGGATCACGGGCTCTTTATCCGACTACGGTGAATCTCAGCTAGGGTTTGGCGGCGCAAGGGATAGGGTGCAAAAGGGCAGGAGGCGAGAGGATTATGATGCGCGAGTGGCAGGGTGAAAAGATTTTACGACAAGGATATCTATTTATAATTGGAATCATGGAATTATCTTTTATAGGAAGCAACCGTTACGCCACCAACGAGAGGATCTTTTTTACCGTTAGGGAGGCCAATGATATTTTTTACCGTTGCAGTAGCCAACGGCCAAATTTATTTACCACACATTAATTGAGGGGTCCATTACTACCTTGACCATCAGTTTCGCAGCGGTCAATGTTCCAGAGTCAGCAATAGGACAAGTACTGGGATCGATTACATATCAGTCACATTGATGAATATTAGTCGGCCAAGTCAAGATTTCAGATCATAATTGACGATCAGATCATACCTTTGTCGTCATTGCAAGAACAAAGCCACGGCTTAGTCGGCACTAAGCCCGGGGGCTCGGTCGTTGCCACTTCTTAGTCGGACAAGCTAAGATTACAAGACAAATTTGAAAGACAAATACATGGCTAGTTGGCATTTCAAGAAAAGTACACGGCCTAGTCGGCCATCCAAAAATACAAACACTTTTAGTGTCATCATAGCGGCAACACTAGCCTCGACGCCCATGGCACAAAGGTTAGACAAAGACAGTTCAGGGCATCCTAGTCTACAGCTTAAGGTAGCCCATGAGAGTGAGCACGACAGTTCTTGGACATACAGCAGTTTAAGCAGGAAGAACGAACATGAAGCATCAAGCTGAAACCCTATATCCAGCTGTCACAAGGGTTCTTTTAGCTGCAGCTGATAACTTGACTACTCCAGAACTGGCAGAGAATAGCCTAACGCTTCTTCCCATCACAACAATTCTTCTAGTTACAAGACAAGGCTTGATTTCAGCTATTCCAACTACGCCCGGGGGCTCGGGCATCTCCGATACTGTAATATTCAAGGTTGGAAGACTAAGTTTTTGAAATGCACCTAGGCCTTGTTTAGATTGCATCAGGATTCAGTATTTGGTACTGTAGCACTTTCGTTTGTATTTAATAATTATTGTCTAATCATAGCCTAACTAGGCTCAAAAGATTTATCTCGTAATTTACAATCAAACTGTGTAATTAATTATTTTTTTATTTATATTTAATACTCCATACATGTATCAAAAATTTAATATAATAAAGAGAAAATGAAAAAACTTACAATCTAAATAAGGCCCTACCACTCGTGGGTTGATGAGCTTGCCAGGGTGTATTTATAGCCCAACGCTGACGAATAAGGACAACATTCACATGGAGCGCCAGGACAGTGTTCACGTGAAGCGCTAGGGTGATTACAGAGTGTCGACTTTTGCAGTAGACAGGACAAGAATCTCGCCACTGTTCGCATGTGATTCTAAAGCACCAAAAGTGTGGCACGATGACAAAATCGTTGCAAGTGACAGGATAAGATTTTTACTACTGTTCACATGTGACTCAAAAGCATGAAACCACACAATGACAAGAGGTCTTTGATCATTGTATTGGGGTGGTTACTCGATAGCACCCCTGAGGATGTCTAAGACCTCGGTTTTAGGCTCAGGGGCTACGGGATATATACCCTCAGGGTATGCATTCTAATTTCTTTAAAAAGGAGTTGAAAAATTACAAAAAGGACCCTCAAGCTCTTAATGCTAAATAGCATGAGGCTCGGGGGCTACATCCAATGGATGCACTTTGTAAGAAAGTGCACACCACTTGAGGGAGTTTTATGGACCCTAAACCTATCTAAGCTTCAAATAGATTTAGGCTCGGCGGCTACACCCATTGGGTGCACCTGAGCGGTGCACACCAATGATCTTTGAAGGCTTCAAGACCACTCCATGGCTTCTCTCAAGAAGGTTACTTAGATGTTGCTTGATTCTACTCGACCAAGACCTAGAGATTTAAGGAGACTTCAAAGTTCAACCATGAAGAGCTCGGGGGCTTCACGGACCAAGATCCTAAGGGTTCCCCATAGGGCCGACTGCGCGACAAGGAGATGGGCAGGCCCATGGTCTGCCTCGAAGGCGCGGAACAAGGTGGTATGCCTCCCAAGGCAAGAAGGACCGACCTAGTCAGATTATAGGAAAGTCAATCTCTATAATAGGATTAGAACACTTATGTTATAACCGACTAGGACAAGATTATGTGCCTGCCCTCTAGACTATATAAAGAGAGGCAGGGGCACCCCCTTGTAACATCATCACACACAGCAATCCAACACAAGGCAACATGCCAACTAGACGTAGGGTATTACACTATTCAACGGCTTATAGGATCTAAATGGCTAGAGGGGGGGTGAATAGCCTAATAAAATTTTCTAGAAAGCACAACTTGTTAGACAATTAAATGGCGGTAAAGGAAACTAAGTGCTCTAGCTCTACTTCACTCAAGGAAGCCTCATACAATGCTAGTTGCTGTGATCAATAAGTTGGATTTCAAACAATCAAACAATCTAGCAACTACTTTCTACACTAGTGAGCTAGCTAGGAAACTAATTACAACTAATTACCACTATAAGCTGCTCAACTAGCTAGGCAAGCAAACACAAGCAAGCTCTACACAATTAAGCAAGGAATTGAAAGAGCAAGAGATAGAGCTTTATACCGACCCGACAAGAGATAAATATCGATCAATTGCACACCAAGAGGACTCAAGATTTATCCCCGTGGTTTGGTTGCTTGCCGGCAACCTACGTCCACGTTGTGGCGAGACACTCACTTGGTGGCTCACACGCTAATAGGCATCACATGCCTAGCCCAACACTTGGGCACCATAAGAACCAACACAAGAGAGGCTACACAAGCCACGATTTCCACTAGAGTTGCCTTTCACAAATCTCCCATGCGGAATAGGCACAAGAACCCCTCACAAGAACACGATTGGAGCTGGCAACAATCACCAATAGCTACTTGATGATCCTCCGTTGCTCCAGCCATCTAGGTGGTGGCAACCACCAAGAGTAACAAGAAAACTCTCACCAACACGATCACAAGTGCCACTAGATGCTCCAACTCTAAGCAAATGCACTTGGATGCTCTCCCAATCTCACAAAGATGATGAATCGATGAAGGAGATGAGTGGGAGGTGTTAGACCAGGCTCACAAGGGTGTATCACTGATGAAATGCACCAAGAGGACCACCACAAGGCAGCCCAAGCCCTTAAATTGAAGCTCCTCAAACCATCTAGCCGTTTGAGCTCTAGGTCGACCGTTGGACCGCAGCTACGGGGGCGTCGGACCATCCGTCACCTGGTCCGATGCCTAGATTGCGGCCATGTGGAGATAGCCGTTTGAAGGTGACCATTGTTGCTCAACGGCTATCTCACTGCGCCGTCCGAGCCACCGTCGGACCATGAGTTAGAATAATGTGCCTCCGTGGTCCGACGCCTTCTAGAGAAGGTCTAGAACGTAGAAAACCATCGGACCTTGGTTTGGGTCCGACTCTCACATCTTTGTGTGCACCGGTTCTGTGGCTTCGCTGCTGCTCCTACGGTCGGACAGTGAACAATGATTCTGACCAGTCCAACGCCCTTCTTGAATGCGATCCGATGCATTTTCCTTGCTCTCTGTCTTGCTGCGCCAACCGTCGGACCCAAAGTGCCATTGGTCCCATGCTACCATCTCCTAGTCCGACTCAGCCATGCTGCTTCTGCTGTGCTAGGGTTGCCCGTCGAACTTCATTCCAATTGGTCCGACACCTTCTTTTGCATGGTCCGACGCCTGTAGAAGAGCTCCTTCATCTTCTTTCATCAAACCCTTTGCAAATGTGCTAGCTCCAAGTATATCCAACACTTGTGTACGTGAGTTAGCATTTTCCAAAGCATTTTTCAAGGGTTTGTTAGCACTCACTAGGTCCTAATGAACATGCAAGTAGTTAGTCCACATAGTGGCACTTGATAACCATATTCACTATGAGATTTCCCTCTTAATAGTATGGCTATCTATCATAAATCCGATCACGCACTCTACGCGTCTTGACCGGCAAAACAAAATCCCTATTTATACCTTTGCCTTGAGTTCTATAGGGTTTTGTTTTTCTCTTTCTTCTTTTTCAAATGTGGAGCACTTGATCACCATCTTGTGGCCATCTCCATCACCTTGAGCGCCATCCTAGCTCCACCTTGGTGTGAACCAACCTAACTCAATCACAACACTTAGAGTAGAAGGTTAGTCCACTAGGTTGTCTCAATTAGCCAAAACCAAACATGGAGCTTTCAATCTCCCCCTTTTTGGTAATTGTGGACAACCTTCACAAAGATAGGAATTAAATTCAATATTGGATTTAACTAGCTTATCCAAGCATTTTGATTAATTGACAAGAATTGGACAAGTTATTTAAATCCTTTTGATAGTGGTAGCTCCCCCTACATATGTGCTAGATGTTTGGATTGAAGCTTGCACATATGCATGGATTAGAGGTTTTGGGAGAGATACAACTATCAAATGATGCTAAGGTATCAAGAGTTAACCTTTAAAGCGTGATACCAATCGTTGTTGCACAATTAAGTCCACCCCTAGCACCATGATTAGCTAGACAACATAAACACTAGATACCTCATGAGATCAACATTAGAAGCAAGGCTCTAGTACCACTTGGAATGATACAAGTCTAACTACCAACCTATACATGCTAGTTTATCATTTTATCAAACAAGTAGTACAACTAGCAAGCAACACACAAGCATGTATATCAATTTAAAACTGGTGCAAATGCAAGCAAGCACATGACAATGCACATATTAAATGCAATCAAACATGTTCATGAGCTTGCTCCCCCTACTTGTGTGCTTCAATTTTTGTTGATCCCCTTCAATTCTTCAATGTCCACCTTGTGATCCATCCTCCCCCTATCCCCTATCTTTGTGACTAACTTCTCTCCCTTTGTCGTCAATTTCCACAAAAGGTATGCACCATCTTTGGTTGGGTTGAAGTAGTCATGGCATGACACCGCTGGAAATCAATGGGGATGATCACTTAAAGTTGAGGATCACTTGACTTGTGATTTGAGCTAGCCAACTTGCATAAGTGATCTAATTCGGTTTGATCCTTTGGCAAGCTTCTTCACACATCTTTCATTGGTTATCTTGTCAAAGTTGAATTAGACACTTGTTTGCTCATTTGCTAGATCAAATACTAGGTTTGTATTCTCATGAACAAGTTATATGCCACCACTAGATCAATCAAGTATAGAAGCAATAGTGGTACCATATAAGCTAGAAAATCATTTGGCTTTCAATGAATGCTCTTAGTTATGTCTATATGCTCTAGTCAAGTCCTTAGCAAGGTATGAATGCAAATGCCACACAATTTTACCTTTGCTTTGTTGAAGGAGAGGCATGTCATATAAATATGTGGGGTGCAATCAACTCATGTTGGAGAAGTCAAATATGTTTAATTCATTCCTTAGCTTGCAAAACCGGGCTATGGATGAAAGTGCAACACTATTTTGCTTCTTTGATGACCAAGACACAAGTGACCTTCCCAATAGTTGACATGTGCCCGATGTGCTCTTTCTATCCACCTTGCATCCTGCATAATCGAAGTTCGAATATCCAGTCAACTCAAAGTTGGACCCCTTAGGATACCACAATCCAATATTTTGTGTATGCTTCAAGTACCTCAATATTCTCTTGGTGGCTTTCAAGTGACTTTCTCTTAGTGAGGCTTGAAATCTTGCACACATGCATACACTAAACATGACATCCAGCCTTGATGCGGTCACATAGAGTAGGCTTCCAATCATAGACCGATACAACTTTTGATCCACCATATCACCACTAGTATCCAAATCCAAATGACCATTAGTTCCCATAGGAGTATGAATTGCTTTAGCTTCATCTAGTCCAAACTTCTTCAACATGCCCTTGATATACTTTCCTTGACTCACAAAAGTGCCATTTTTCATTTGCTTGATTTGGAGACCAAGGAAATAGCTAAGCTCACCAATCATTGATATTTCAAACTCATTATCTATCATCTCACCAAACTCTTCACAAAAGTCTTGATTGGTTGACCCAAAGATGATATCATCAACATATATTTGCAACATAAACAAGTCCTTGCCAATCTTCTTGGTGAAGAGAGTAGTGTCAACTTTGCCCATCTTGAACCCTTTAAAAAGTAAGAAGTCCCTCAACTTTTCATACCATACTCTAGGTGCTTGCTTCAAACCATATAGTGCCTTCTTTAGCTTGTAGACATGGTTGGGCTTCTTGTCATCTTCAAATCTAAGGGGTTGCTCGACATACACCAACTCATTCATAGAGACATTAAGGAATGCACTCTTCACATCCATTTGATAGAGCTTGATATTGTGGGCACAAGCATAAGCTAATAAGATTCTAATTGCTTCCAATCTTGCAACCGAGCATATGTTTCACCAAAATCAAGACCTTCCACTTGTGTATAGCCTTGTGCTACCAATCTTGCCTTATTTATCACCACTATGCCATCTTGATCTTGTTTGTTGCGAAAGACCCACTTAGTGCCAATGACATTGTAATTCTTAGGCCTCTCCACTAGTTCCCAAACTTGATTGCGAGTTAAGTTGTTCAACTGTTCATGCATAGCATTCACCCAATCAACATCCATCAAAGCATCTTCTATCTTGATTGGCTCAAACGATGACACAAATGAATAATGCTCACAAAATGAAGCCAATCTTGATCTAGTTTGCACACCACTTTGAATATCACCAACAATTTGATCTATGGGATGATCTCTAGCAATGTGAACCGGTTGGAGAATTTGAACTTGATCACTTGCACTTGGTTGGACACTTGATTGATTCACTTGAGTTGGACTAGCTTGTTGATCTTGCACTTGATGAGCTTGAGATTGATCATGAACTCCACTTGTACTAGCTTGATTTTGATTGACTTGCACATTTTGAGGAGGGAGCACTTGATCTTTGTCATCTTCCACATCAATCACCTCTCTAGGACGAATATCACCAATGTCCATGCTCTTCATTGCATTTGCCAATTGTAAACCTCTCACATCATCTAAATTCTCATTTTCCTCTTGAGTGCCTTTTGTTTCATCAAACTCAACATCATGCACTTCTTTCACTATGCCATGTGTCTTGTTCCAAACTCTGTATGCTTTGCTTGTAGTGGAGTAACCAACTAGGAACCCTTCATCACATTTCTTCTCAAACTTGCTCAATTTAGTGCCTTTCTTCAAGATATAGCATTTGCAATCAAACACTCTAAAGTATGCAATGTTGAGCTTTCTTCCACTCAATAGCTCATATGGTGTCTTCTTCAAGAGCCGGTGACAATAGAGTCGGTTGCGACAATAGCAAGCCATATTGATTGCTTCCGCCCAAAATGAATCACTCACATTGTTCTCACTAAGCATAGACCTTGCCATATCAATCAATGTTCTATTCTTTCTCTCAACAAGGCCATTTGATTGTGGAGTGTATTTGGCCGAGAATTGATGCTTGATTCCAAAGTCATCACAAAACTCATCAATCCTTGTATTACTAAACTCACTTCCATTATCACTTCTCACTTTCTTGATCCTTGTATCAAACTCATTTTGGCTTCTCTTGACAAATGTCTTGAATATGCCAAAGACTTCACTCTTGTCAACTAGGAAGAAGACCCATGTGTATCTTGTATAGTCATCCACTATCACAAAGTCATACTTGTTTCCACCAATACTTGTATATGTTGTTGGCCCGAAGAGATCCATGTGTAATAACTCAAATGCATTACTTGTGCTCATCATGCTCTTGTTGGGATGAGTGTTTCCAACTTGCTTCCCAGCTTGACAAGAGCTACACAATCTATCCTTTTCAAACTTCACATCTTTCAAGCCCTTCACAAGATCATGCTTGATCAATCTATCCAATTGCTTCATTCCAACTTGTGCCAACCTTCTATGCCATAACCAACCCATGCTTGACTTGGTTAACAAACAAGTTGAGAGTTGAGTTTCACTAGCACTGAAATCCACCAAATAGAGATTCTCATATCTAAATCCTTTGAAGATCAAATTCGAGCCATCCACACTAATGATCTCCACATCATCAACCCCAAATATACATTTGAAACCAAGATCACACAATTGAGCCATGGACAATAAGTTGAAGTTTAGATATTCCACTAACAAGACATTTGAGATGCTCAAGTCATTTGATATAGCAATCTTTCCAAACCCCTTGAACTTGCCTTTGCCATTGTCACCAAATGTGATACTATCAAACTCATCATTGCCACTTGTATTGATTGAATTGAACATTCTTGCGTCTCCGATCATATGTTGAGTGCACCCACTCTCAAGCACCCAATGCCTTCCTCCGGCTTTAAAATTGACTTACAAGAGAAGATCAATTCTTTTTAGGTACCCAAATCTTTTTGGGTCCTCCAAGGTTAGTGACAGGCTCTTGGGCACCCAAATAGCTTTCTTCTTTGATCCCACAATAGGTACACTAATGAATTTAGCTTTCACACCATTAACACCTTGGTAAGCCAATAGCAAGAATCAAATTGAATAGAGGATACATTAGCATTCTTCTTGTTCTTGCAATATTGCTCTACATGCCCAACTTGCTTGCATCTAGTGCAAAACCAACCATTGCCTCCTACAAAACTAGTATTGGGAGTTGCAAAGGCCTCCTTGCCATTTTTAGGGGTATATCCCAATCTCTCTTTGTTTAGAGAAAACCTTTGGCTACCCAAACACTTTAGCAAGCGGGCCTCACCACCATAGGCCTTGCCTAAGGCGTGATTGAGCTCATTGACCTCTCTTTTGAGGGTCTTATTTTCCACCATAAGTGAGGCATCACAAGTGAAACCATCACAAATAGGTGAAGTAGTAGTGGATGAGCTACATGAAGGGTTAGTAGGAGCAACAACAATTGGTTTATAGAAAGATTCATCAAGAATATCACATGTTACTCCTACGCTTGCTATTTCAATAGGTTCCTTCTTATCTTGGGCAACAAGAGAAGAGTGAGCCTTTTCAAGCTTCTCCTGGGCTTTCACTAGCCTCTCATGAGTAGCATTGAGATCATCAAAGGATTGCTCAAGAGCTTGATGTTTCTTGCGCAATTCTTTGAATTCCTTTCTCTTCTTGTCCATGTAACAGTGAGCCTCTTACAATAGGTCCATGAGGTCCTCCTTTGAGTACTTCTCATCATCATCACTCTCACTATTGCTCTCATCATCGGATTGTACCTTAGTGGCCTTAGCCATGAAGCATGTTGATGGAGCATCAAGTAGAGAATGCTTGTTGTTGATAGCAATACTAGCAAGAGCCTTCTTCTTGGTTGTCTTCCCCTCATCATCACCATCATCATCATCATCACTAGAGGAAGCATCACTATCCCATGTCACACAATAAGAATGACCCTTCTTGCTCTTCTTAAATGTCATCTTCTTGCCTTCCTTATCTTTCTTCTTGTCCTTCTTGTCATTCTTCTCATCACCATCACTATTGTAGGGATAATTGGCAACAAGATGATCCTTGCTTTTGCACTTGAAGCATCTTCTAGGTTCTTCCCTGTTCTTGGATGATGCCTTTCTTCTCCTAACACCATAGCCCTTCTTCATGAATTTGCCAAATCTCCGCACAAAAAGAGCCATTTCTTCATCATCTTCATCATCACAAGCAATTGAGCCTTCATCATCACTTGACTCATCTTTGTTCTTCTTGCCTTTGCTCTTGAATGATGAGGCGGCTTTGAATGCCACACTCTTCTTCTTCTCATCCTCTTGGATAACCCCATCCCTTTCCACATGGTATGTGTCTTGAGTGACCACATCATCTAGTACTTGGTTTGGGGTCATGTTCTCCAATCCATCTCTCACAAGAATAGTGACCAATGTGTCAAACCTTGGAGGCAAGCATCTTAAGAACTGATGAGAGAAATCCTTGTCTTCCACTTTTTCACCCAAGCTCTTGAGATCATTGACAATCATTTGAAGCCTATAGAGCATCTTCAGGATGCTTTCTCCCTCTTGCATCTTGAAGCTTGTCAACTTATCCTTGAGAATATAAAATTTTGCTCCCTTCACCGCCTTTGTGCCTCAAATGATTCTTCCAATCTCTTCCACACATCATGAGCAAACTCAAGATCCTTGATTTGCTCAAATATCTTGACATCAATAGCATCATACAAAGTATTGAGACCAATGTCATTGAATTGGAGACTCTCTTCTTCTCTTGGAGTGGGGTGTGCCACATCGGCAATCTCAATCTTTGTTTCCACAATCTCCCAAATCTTTCTATTCATTGATTTCAAGTGTGTAGCCATCTTCTTCTTCCAATAATCATAGCTTGTCCCATCAAATAGAGGTGGCTTGCCCATATGATTGATTTGAGCCATTGTTACACCGAAGGATGTTAAGCCTCAAATAAATGGTGACCACGGCTTTGTTACCACTTGATAGGATCTAAATGGCTAGAGGAGGGGTGAATAGCCTAATAAAATTTTCTACAAAGCACTGGAGCAACTTGTTAGACAATTAAATGGCAGTAAAGCAAACTAAGTGCTCTAGCTCTACTTCACTGAAGTAAGCCTCCTAGAATGCTACTTGCTATGATCACTAAGTTGGATTTCACACAATCAAACAATCTAGCAACTACTTTCTACACTAGTGAGCTAGCTAGGAAACTAATCATAACTAATTACCACTATAAGCTACTCAACTAGCTAGGAAAGCACTCGCAAGCAAGCTGTACACAATTAAGCTAGGAATTGAAAGTGCAAGAGATAGAGCTTTATACCGAGCCATCAAGAGATAAATATTGATCAATTGAACACCAAGATGACTAAAGATTTATCCCCGTCGTTCGGTCGCTTGCTGACAACCTATGTCCACGTTGTGGCGAGACACTCATTTGGTGGCTCACGCGCTAATAGGCGTCATACGCCTATCCCAACACTTGGGCGTCGTAAGAACCAACACAAGAGAGGCTACACAAGCCATGATTTCCACTAGAGTTGCCTTTCACGAATCTCCCACGGGGAATAGGCACAAGAACCCCTCACAAGAACATGATCGGAGCCGGCAACAATCACCAATAGCCGTCTAGGTGGCGGCAACCACCAAGAGTAACAAGAAAACTCGTAGCAACACGATCGCAAGTGCCACTAGATGCTCCAACGCTAAGCAAATGCACTTGGATGCTCTCCCAATCTCACAAAGATGATGAATCGATGAAGAAGATGAGTGGGAGGTGTTATTCAATGTTCACAAGGGTGTATCACTAATGAAATGTGCCAAGAGGACTACCACAAGCTGGCCCAAGCCCTTAAATAGAAGCACCTTAAGCCAACTAGCCATTTGAGCTCTGGGTCGACCGTCGGACTCAAGCTACGGGGGCGTCGGACCATCCGTCTCCTGGTTTGACGCCTAGATTGCTGCCACGTGGAGATAGCCTTTTGAAGGTGACCCTACTCAACGACTATCTCACTAGGCCATCTGAGCCACTATTGGACCATGAGTCGGACCAATGCACCTCTGCGGTCTGACGACTTCCAGATAAGGTCCAGAACGCAGAAAACCATCGAACCTTGGTCCGATTGGGGACCGTCGGACCAACCCTCGATCCGACTCTCACATCTTCATGTGCGCCGGTTCTGCTGCTTCATTGCTGCTCCTGCAGTCGGATAGCAAATAGTGATTCCAACCAGTCCGATGCCCTTCTTCAATGCGGTCCGAAGCGTTTTCCCTGCTCTCTGTCTTGCTGCACCAATAGTCGGACCCGAAATGCCATTGATCTGACATTGCCATCTCCTGGTCTGACTCAGCCATGTTGCTTCTGCTGTGCTAGGGTTGCCCATCGGACTTCATTCCAATTGGTCTGATGCCTTCTTTTGCATGGTCCGACGCCTGCAGAAGAGCTCCTTCATCTTCTTTCATCAAACCCTTTGCAAATGTGCTAGCTCCTAGTATATCCAACACTTGTGTACATGAGTTGGCATTTTCCAAAGCATTTTTAAGGGTTTGTTAGCACTCACTAGGTCATAATGCACATGCAAGGAGTTAGTTCACCTAGTGGCACTTGATATTCGTATTCACCATGAGATTTTCCCTCTTAATAGTACAGCTATCTATCCTAAACCCAATCACGCACTCTAAGCGTCTTGACCGGCAAAACAAAATCCCTATTTATACCTTTACCTTGAGTTCCATAGGGTTTTGTTTTTCTCTTTCTTCTTTACCAAATGTGGAGCACTCGATCACCATCTTGTGGCCATCTCCATCACCTTGAGCGCCATCCTAGCTCCACCGTGGTGTGAACCAACCTAACTCAATCACAACACTTAGAGTAGAAGGTTAGTCCACTAGGTTGTCTCAATTAGCCAAAACCAAACATGGAGCTTTCAATGGCCTGATCCAGTATAAATCACTGTCTTTGCGTTCACCATCGAGTTTAGCTTACACCGAAGCCCGCCAATCCACATTCTAGGTAAGCCCGTAACTTGGTTGACGGTCATCAGACACTGATAGAGGGCGTTGTCCATGACTCAGGTAGCACACATGCGGGTGCTTGAGATTAGGATGGCATGGCCAGGCTTAGCAGCTCTAGCCGTGGCTCCCGTGGTCCACCTTATGACGCTCACACCTCTCACGATAGGCCCGCGTGCATTGCTATCCACGATGTGACAGGCGCAGCAGGAGGAGAAGGCAAAGGAGAGGTGGCTCTGGCCATGGCAATGGTGATGGCTACTGCAGCTATCGAGGAGGTTGTAACACTCTAGGTGTTAGGCTTGCATAATTTGACTTGCATTGCATGAGCATAATCATCAAGCATTCATATATGAGCT
>PUID01042718.1:6722-18343 GCA_002993905.1 Miscanthus sacchariflorus
ATATCTTTCCCTACCCAAAGATCCATATAAGCTTTTTAGAAGTAGGAAAGAAAAAAGGCAACACTATGATATGCCTTGGTAAGGAACCAAACACAGAAATGAGCGATCCGAGAGAATGATTTGAAGAGCTAAGCTATGTTTACATTTTCAAAAATCAACTGAAAAACCCAAGTTTCTGTATTGATTGATGCAAGGGGATTTGAATCCATGTTGTTCCATTATTGAATTAACCAAGATAATGTGGTAGACACTCCAAAGTTCAGAAGTGCAGGTGAAGCTTGGAAAAACATGTATGCAGATGTCATATCAAGGAGATGACCCACCTTAGTCCTTAACTTTACTCGAGGACAAGCAAAGGCTAAGTGTGGGGGAGTTGTTGGCGGTCCTCAACTCCTATTTCTAACCACCAATTCTCACATAAAATCTGCACATATGGTCACCAAACTTAGAAATAGGACTTAAAACTAATCATTTCCAGAAGTTTTGGTGATTATTCATTTTGTAGGAGGGCATGTCAGGATTACATAGGAAAAGAGCCTAAAGTATACAAGAAATGAAACATTGTAGACATCCAACATGAGCCAAAGGGGAGATAACCCACTTACCAGCAGAATTAGGGCCCGAAGGAATGGAGAGCAAGGCCAAATTCCAACCAAACAATCTCAACTTCGTAGAACACCACCATGGGCCAAGTCAAGAAGCCTAAAAGAGCTCGCTCACCAAAAATGGGGGCATTTGGGCTTAGTGGCGGTGCGGCCGCACCCCAATCAGCCCCTTTCGGCCCCATTTTTGGCAGGTAGCTTCACTCCGACGTTGTAATAATGGCTATGTAGGTGCCCGGCTAGGTTCAACGTATTTTGAGGTCAGTTTGCACTTTCCATGAGGGGATGAGGCATTATTCAAAGAGCCCCCTCCTCTCCACCTATAAAATGAGGCTCCCCTCTCCTCATTTCAACAACACACAAGATAAGAAAGAGCAAAGCAAGAGCAAGAGCATCTCCACTCCATGGGCCTAGGCCCTAGCTAGCTCAAGCAACTTAGTAGGGAGAGATGTGTTGGAGAGTTCGAGGAAGAAGTGCCGGGCTTGTCGGTAACTTTCCCCCGCTTGTACCTCGACAAACACCGGCTTTGTACCTCAAAGGGTATCTTAGTAAGTGTTTGTGGTTCCTTTGGTCATAAAAGTCTTTTGGTTAGTTAATCTATACTCATATTTGCTTGCGGTTTTGTCATCCATCCCCGTGGTGGATGCTCTAGTAGAGGGCCCTGATAAAGATGGATAACCCTGCGTGGACGCTAGAGTAGTAGTCGATAGCATAGACGTGGTGTCTAGGCTAGAGGCTACCTTTGTTTGCCTCGTACCCCATGGTTGAGGGGTTGGTGGTACTTGGTGATAGCCCTGTCCCTCCCTTGTAATCCCCCACATTCGGGTATGGTGTAGAGCTAGAGGCCGGCATCACCTAGCAGACCAGGTGCGATTCGGTGCCTAAAGTAAGCAAGTATAAGTAGAGTTTATCTATCCTTAGACACCTAAGCCATATGAATCCTTCTCTACCCTTATCAGCTATCCTTGTGTTGTCCTTGGATGAATTGGCTAGAAGAAATACCTTCGCTCCCTATGAAAATATGATACACTGAATACTTCTGGGTGAAAGCTACAACAGTAATTCCATACGCTTGCGGATTCTTTCTATAAACGTTAAGAAATACCAACAGGAATCTAGGTGCCGTTCGGGCGGGGGACGCCGATTCTGAGGTGTTCACGAGTTCGTTCCTGACGATCGCCGAGGGCATTCGGTGGCGCAGTAAGCCAAAAAGGGCCAGGTCCCCGATCGATTTGTCACCAGAAAAGTTCGAGAGTATTGTTGTGGCGGATACTTTTCCTTTCGATGAGATTGGGCTAGAGGCAGTGAAGATCAAGTCGATCCCTATCAGCTTCCAATGGGCCACCAATGGTGGACCAGAGGAGTGGGAGCAGGAGGTGGGAAGAGAGGATTTCAAGTCCAGCCATCCGGTGATCAAGGGCCCTACTCGTCGGCGCCCTTGGTTTCGGCCACCCCTTAAGGTGAGGATTGTCCTAGGGATCCTAGGGCGGATGCCTAGGGTTGAGACATGCATCGTTCAATGGGATAGTGGTGTGCGGGAGGTGAGAGAAGGTGCTATATCTGCTCACCATTTGTCGCTTACCTCCCCTGATTGCTTGGTTTTGCCCTTTCGACCTCAGATTGGGAGTTCTCCAAACCCTAATCCGTCTCCTTCTCCTATGCATCCCAATCCATCCCCACCAAAATCCAAAGCTAGCCTCACCAAATTTGTCGGCCATCTATGGAAGGGGGCTCCCACCATGTCTTTTGCATCTGCGGTGCTATCCAAGCCCGTAGACACTGTTCGAGTAATGATGAATCAAGGAGGGGGTCACCGCTTCTATGGGCAAGGGTGTGGTAGTGGCGGGGGAGGCTACAACTAGGGTGGTGGTGGAGGAGGAGGTTATGGCTAGGGTGGTGGCAGTGGAGGGCAAGGAAGAGGTAAGGGAAGTAGGGATCTAGGAAGGGGGCGAGGTCGCAATGTTTGGGATCGTCGAGATCAAAATGATGGAGATGCCAAGAAAGCTGTTATAGAAGTGCCCCCAGTGCAAGAGGGTGCTAATGACAGGTGGGAACAAGCTACAGGTAAAGCTAGTGATGTCTAGGAACAAGTGGATGGTGGTGATCATGAGGTTCTACATGGAAAAAGAAGGTACTAAATCTTGAGAAGCTCCTGATGCCCCTCTCAAACCTCCTAATCCTGCTCAGAACAAAGTTGCATGTGAGATATGTGGGTTATTCAAYSATCTGACTAAAKATTGTAGAAGGATGATGTGTGAAATCTGTGGCTACAACAACCATACTGCTTATGATTGTAAAAGGTGTGGGCTCTAGAATATTGGTCCTGAGCTATGTGCTGCCCAAGTGGAACACCAAAGCTTCTTTTTCATAGAGGAATGTATTCGCCCAAGACTAGCTAGAGAGAAAGAAAACATTGGAGTCATCTCAATTCTAGAAGGTCATGCTATTGCCAAGCAAATTGAGCAACAGTTCATGACTATTGCTGGTTCTAGCTCTTGGAAGTGGAATGCCAGGCAGGTTGGRRAGAATAGGTTTATCATGAGATTTCCTACTGCTAAGATGGTGTGGGATTGGAGTCAATTCAAAGGTTTAGCTATGATGTCTGCTGATGCTTATATGAAAGTGGAACAATGGTCCCCTAAGATGGGCACTAAAGGAGTTTTGGAGTAGGCCTGGTTTAGGGTGAAGGATATTCTAGCCGATCAGAGGTCAATCAGGACAGTGTTATACTTCCACCTCCAGTTGGACCGATAGCGAGGCCTCCTAAGGAAGGAAACCGGAAGTTGAAACTTCTATAACCCATGGGTTAACAATAGATGTGATGGTGGTATTTTCTCTGTCGCTTGAAAAGCCAAGTGTCACGGGGTCAGAACCGCGGTAAGCATGTTGTTCGAGTCGGTGTTAGAGTACGGGTCTCCGGTGGCTCAGGTGGACTCAAGAACACAAGAATCACAAAGAGGACACAATGGTTTATCTTGGTTTGGGCCAATCAGTGCCCTACGTCCAGCAGCTGATGATCCTTATACTCAAAAGCACCCAAAATCAGGGGGGGTTACAACAGGGTTGTAGAGAGAGATTTGGTAGGGGGTTAGCTTGTTGCTAATCCTAGGGTTGCCTCACCACCACTAGAGCCTTCCCCTCATCAAAGAGGAGGAAGATGATGGGTTGTGGTGGAGGAGCTCTCAATGCCCCTCTGTGGGTTGCCTTGCTCTCGATGCTGAGCCAAGGCCAAAGGATGGAATGGAATGTCTACTAATGATCTAAGTTGCCTCCTTGTGATCGCCCCCTCCTAGGTCCGACCTTATCCCTTATACAACGAGATAGGTCAGGTACATGGCGGTTGGGGGGAACAAGTCTATGGTCTACATATGCCTTAGTCCAGGAGGGCCTTGCAGCAATGCGCTGTGGACCGTGGCGGTTTCATGGAGCCAAAGAAGCCTTGGGCATCATCCGATTGCTCTGTTCTGACACTCTGTGTGTCAGGCTGTGTCAGCTTGGACCAGCCTCCCCTAGGTGGACCTTCTGGAGTCTTCTTGGTAGTGAAGTAGGTTGGCTCCAAGGGCTGACACATGGGCCCGGGAGCCCCCGAGCACCTAGAGGCCGTGGGGAAGCTTTGTCTTCTTGTGTCACGCCCTATACGTGACCTTGTCGGGAAAGTGGCCGGCAATGCCATGCCCAAGGCGCAGCGTCGGGGAGCCCCTGAGCCTCATTAGCTCGTGGCATGTCTCTTTGTGCCTAGGCCTTGGCTGGTGTCATTTAGCCAGGTAGGAGGCAAGGGCTAGGCCAGAGTGTTGTCATAGATCGAGAGCCTCAGGGCTCAGGCAAGCCCCTGAGCCCCAAGCGGAGGTCATGGCATTGTCAAGCTTGGCTAGGTTTCTTCTTCAGAGGGTGCACACGAGCATACCCATTGGATATAGCCTCTGAGCCCTCGGGCGATCCTGGAGGGGTTGGTCGAGGGGTCTTCTTCATTCAAGAACTGTTGGACCCGAGGCTTAACATACCCATATGTTAGGATCTCATTAGGAGCCCCCGAGCCCTTTGTGGCCTCACTTGGCGTGATGGCGATGAAGGGATGAATTCGATCTTCTGGTGTCCGAACCCTCCTTGGCAGGGATGGCTTTCGCTGACAAAAGTGATGTGCCCTGCTTGGGGCCTTCTTTCTCCAATGTGATGGGCATTGCTCGGCTATCGAGGCTAAGCGATGATGGTGCTGATCCCTTCGTTAGTCTATGTCGCATAGGTCTTCGACTCGAGCGAGGGCTCAACAAACTCATCTAGGAGTTGCTAACCTTAGGTCTAGGTATGCCCTTCTTTTTTATTGGAGCCTGTCGTGGGCCAGGTGATCAAGAGCGTCTAGGCTCTGGCTCGAGGCCAACTGATTATCCGGAGCACCATGCCCTTCTAAGGGCTGCGGTAGTAGGTCCTGATCCTCTTGAGCCGGCCTTCTGGGGTACACCTTCCGTGGCCTTAGATCGGGGTGTGGGGAGTGCGCCGAGCCTTGGACAGGGGCCCTCATTGGGCCCACTGCTCAGCGGCTTCCGCCCTGACTCCAGGGAGTTGGTTGGTTTTTGGGGGTGCGTTGCCCGAGCGCCCATCGATCAGGGGGTCAAGTTCCTTCGTCTGGGGAGCTGGTGCAGCCCCCAAGGCCGTTGTGGGGCCTTCCTACCAGCAGGAGTGGTGGCTTCTAGGCACGTCCCTTCCGTTGATGTCTTGTGTAGGCAGTTGATGGCGTCTGGGCTGTCATGCTTGGTGGAGGAGTTATGGCATGCACCCCCATGCCGTCCCACTTCATTTGGTAGAAGGGACGTCGGGACCACATGGAGCAGATCTGGTGGAGGAGGAGCCATGACACTTGGTGCACCCCGATCTAGGCCGTCGATGATAGCTGGTGGGCCCGAGGGGAGTCCGATCCCCTCAAGTCCCGCGAGGAGGCATGCACAGAGTGGGCGGCGCGCATGGTGGAAAGTGGAGCGGGGACTTGACTCGTTGTCAGTGGTTCCCTGACTCCACCTTTACTGGATGACCGTCATCACGCAACCACCCTGAGGCGTGCTGCGGGGATTGGAGAGGCACCTAGACGGTTCCCCAGGGCCCCTTTACGTCATTGATGGCTGATCAAAGGTCCTAGAGCCACTCATAGCGCACTATCTGGGCTATAAAGGGGAGCCCAAGGGGATGCGGCATCCTCAATCCCTTCTTTCGGCCCCTTCTCTTCTTCCTCTCAGATCCATCTCTTCGGCGGTGATGGCAACGATGAAGTGCGACACTTCCCTCCGGGTGAGCCTATCTTGGTGCACCAGGTGATTGCTTCTTTGAGGGTGGAAGGACTCCAACGTGGCCCCAGTCATGTGGCTAGGGCCTTCTGTGGGGGCATCGGCGCTCGCCCGTCGCAGCGCGAACGGGCGATGGCTGACCTGCGCTCTTGAGCTGCTCCCGCGATGTCGACGGCGGGGGCAGTGAGGGCGTGCGCGTGGGAGCAACAAGGTGACAACAGTAGGCTTCTAAGCGCCTATGAGGCTTGGAGGTGCCTGAGCTCTGCATTACTGCTCTCGGTGCCCTAGTTGTCAGTCTAAGCGCATGGTCAGGCCAGACGTTGTGCTCTCTAGAGGGATTGGGCAGCTGAGATTGGGCCAGTCTCCAAGCTATAGCTGGGAGATCTCTGCCTCTTCTTAGTGTGCTCTGCCCCTCCTGCGGGTGGCTCACAGAGCTTCTAGGCTTAGGGATCCCGACCTCCCCCTTCGGTCTCAATGAAGGCCGTCCCTCCAGCGGAGGTCAGGTCACTTGCATGGCCAGTCATCGGCAGGCCTTCTCTAGCACCTTGCTGCAGTGCTGACATCTTGCATCTTCTAGCGGTTTTTGCCGACGTATATTGTAATCGGGTCGTTCCCAATTAATGAATTGAAATTACTTTCGTTTGTAATCCCATTGCTCTTGAGTCATGCTCAGAGACTTAGTCCCCCATTGGGATGGGCTATTACGATAATGGTCTCGGTGGCCAAGATTGCCGCACCCATGCTGCTAGCGGGTAAGTCCATGAGAACCTCGGGTTTATGGTCATTCCGTGCCCCGGTCATGTCCCCTAGAGATGAGATCCTTGGGTTCCCGACTGAGCCACTTGTATAGTTCTTGAGCCCTTGTCTGTCGGTGCTCGAGGGCTTGCTACCTCCCTCATAGGGTCACCACGAGCGGCTCTAAGGCAGTACTCAGACATCCTTCTATGGTTGGCCGGTTTCGCTTCTGGGCGCTTGGCTAAGGTCTCTGGTGCCCGACAGTGATTGTCGCTCGCACCTTTAGTTGCTTTGGGTGACCTTGAAGCCTAGTGGGCCAGCCTTAAAACCCTCTATGATGCCCCTTCTAGGGGTCCCTTGGACCATCGTGCGGTGGGGTGGCTCAATCTAATGAAGGATCGGGAGACAGGAAGGTACCTGCAAAGAAAACGGAGTGAACACTAGAGAAGGGAAAGATGACATAGTTGGTAACGCAGCGGTCAGGGCCATTCCGTTAGCGCCTTGCTGATCCCTCGCCTGGTCCTCTTGCTTTGTCTGTCCTATCCTTGCCTTGCTCGGGGGCCTTCTGCAGTGGTCGTCCTACAGAAAGGTCAGCAGGTGGTTAGCTCAGTCAATCCTCTGGTGCGGCCAAGCTACCATTGGAGTGGCTCGGGTTAAAGGAGATAATTATAGAGACAAGCAAATCAGGAGGGTCAGGAGGATGGGACTTATCTTGGTTTTTGTTGTTGGAGAGGTAGGCCGGCGAAGGAGGTCGGCTGGTGGGTCATGGCTCGAGAGACGGTGCTTCTGGGCGGATGGCTCGGCATTGGCCTTCCCTCATGGGGAAAGGTCAGAACTCACCTCGATCGGGTCAACCCCTTCTGGGGGGCAGAGCGCCTGGATGGAGGGGCTAGCTGAGCCATTGCTGCCGCTAGGAGCCCTGGCCACCTCGTCAATGCTTGGTTGGTCGAGCACCGATACTGCCTTGGTTGCTTCCTCTATCGGTGCCCTTTCTGCGTCGTGGCCAGAGCCATCGGGATCATAGGGGGCGATGAGTGTGGCCGCTTGGGTGATGTAGTCCTACTCACAGTAGTAGGCTTGGTCGAAGCTGCCCTCGACGGTGATGAACCCCTTTGGGCCAGGCATCTTGAGCTTTAGGTAGGTGTAGCTAGGGATGACCATGAACTTGGCAAAGCACGGTCGACCGAGGAAGGCATGGTAGACACCGGGGAAGTCAACCACCTCGAAGGTGAGTGGCTCCTTGCAAAAGTTGTCTAGCTGGCCGAAGGTGATGCTAAGGCGGATGCGCCCGAGGGGGACGGCTTCCTTCCCGAACATGATTCCATAGAACGGCGCCTTGCTGGTGTGCAGGTTGCTTTGGGGAATGCCCATCTTGTCGAGGGTGCTGGCATAGAGTATGTTGAGGCCACTGCCCCTGTCCATCAGTACCTTGGTGAGGCGCGTGGTGCCCACGATTAGGATGACCATGAGCAGGTAGTGCCCCAGATGAGAGACGTGATCGGGGTGGTCTTCCTGGTCGAAGGTGATGGCCATCTGGGACCATTGGAGACATATCGGAGCGGTGAGGGTGTGAATGGCGTTCACCTCCTGTTCAGTGATGCGGTGCTGCCGGTGGGATTCGTAGGCGTGGGAGCCCCTGAATATCATGAGGCAGCGCTCGGTCTCGGGGAACTCAACGTCTTCCTCCTGGGCGCCTCCCGCTGGGTCACCGGCCTTTAGGGCTGGCTTCTGGGCCTTGCCCTATTGGCCAAGGGTGCCACAGATGTAGCCCTTCATGATAGCATAGTCCTTGAGGAGGTGCTTTGCCTGCCCCCTGTGGAATGGGCAGGGGGCCTCGAGCACCTTCTCAAAGTGTTCTGGGCGTGTACCTCGCCCGCTTGGATGAGGTTTGGTAGTGTGGTTGGCCGCGGCCACCATCTCCTCCCCACAGCGCTTCCAGTCACTGGGACAAGGCGGGATCGTCGCCGCCGTCACCTCCACTGAGGTGACCGACGGCCTTGGCTTTGTTGCTGAAGTTGGCCTGGACAGCCTCCTCACCTGTGGCATACTAGGTGGCGATGTCCAGGAGCTCCCGCATCATGCACGGGGTCTCGAGGCCGAGTGCGTGGACAAGCACCTCACAGGTCATGCCGCAGATGAAGGCATTGATGACGTCGGTGTCGGTGATGTTGGGGAGCTTGCTGCGCTTCTTGGAGAAACACTGGATGTACTCCCAGAGGGTCTTGTCGAACCTCTACCTGCACTTGTAGTGGTCCCATGAGTTCCTAGGCTGAGTGTACGTACCCTGGAAGTGGCCAATGAAGACCGAACGGAGATCGCCCCAGTAGCGGATGCTGCCCAGCTCGAGCTGCTTGAGCCAAGCTCTGGTTGAGTTCAACAGGAGATGGAGAAGGTACTGGATGGTGAAGTCATTGTCGGACCCCCCGGCCTTCATGGCAAGGCGATAGTCCTCTAGCCAATGATCTGGGTTGGTCTCGCCATCGTACTTGGAGATGAGCATCGGTGGCCAAAAAACGCCTAGGGTAGGGAGCCACCCGTATTGCTGCCTCGAACGCTGGGGGGCCAAAGTGATCCGGGGTGGTGCCACCGTCCCATTGCTTAGGGGTGCGAGACTGCGCCTGAGTGTGGTGCCTGGCTTTGATGGTGTCGTGGACGTCGCGGTCGTCGCCGATCTGGTGGCGCATGGGGGGACACCGAGGAGAAAGGTCATGCCTTCGCTCCTGCCGAGGCTTGGTGCCCTGAGTTCATGGCCGGTCAGAGCTGTTGCTAGAGGTGTTGCCGCTGCTCCCACTGCTTATGGGGCGTGTGCATCGGAGCAGTCCCCATTGGGAGTGGCTGTCATCTGGGATGGCCGGTAGAGCGTAGCACAGTGCCAGGATGCCGAGCTCTCAGCCTGCTGCTCGAGGGCGACACGGAGGAGCCGCTTCACCTCATTCAGCCGCTTGTTGGTCCTGGGTCTGGCGTGTTAGAGATGTCTTCCAGGCGACAGGTGATGGCCGCCATGTTGTACGCCGTGCGAGGAAAGCAGAGGCCATTGGGAGCCCCTGTGTGGGCATCATCATCGTTGCCATGAGTGTGCGTGGCTTGTTGCCGTGCAAGGTCTTGCCTTTGGTGCTCGAGCTCTGCCTCGGCGGCCTCTAGGTCCACCCTCTAAGCCTGCAGGCGATCCTCCTTCTCCTAGAGGTAGCCGAGCGGTTGTTGGGACTCTGGTCCAACGACGTGAGCCCGGGCGCCTCCTCGGCAAGAACCTCGCTATCGATGTGGTAGCACATGCATGGAGGGGCATAGCAGTCGATGTTGTCGAAGTCATACTCTGGGTCATTATCCAAAAGGATCTCGAGGAAGGTGTGCAGCAACAGGACGTCGGTCCCTGCTGTGCCGGAGAGGATGGCGCTCTGTGGCGCCTCACGACTGATGAGGTGCTTCAGCTCCATCTGGAAGGACGCCGATGCATTCTAGATCCCAAAAGGTAGGTCTCAGAGGTAGTACCAGAAGCGGCCAGGTGGTTGGAGCACCTCACCAGTGGCGATCTAGTGGTGGACGTTGGCCTGCATGTAGAACATCTAGCGGCGGTCTGACACGGTGGGATTTGGGCCCAAACCATGTTGGATCTGTCGGGCCAGGACCTTGAGATCTACTCCTAGAAGCCCTAGCGGAGGGCGGGACGCCGGTGACTCATTTCCCATCGGCACAACCCCATGGAGTGGACAAAGCTCGCCATAGTAGTCGACGACGTAGGCCAGGCTCCCAAAGTTGAGGACCTAGCCCAGAGCGAAGGCGCCGGCTGTGACAAAGAACTCGCTGGGGAAGCGGACATCGCTATCTGAGGCGATGCCGCTTGCTCTGGCGACAAGGCGAGTGGCTCCGGCCACCGTAGAGCTAGAATCACACTTGACTCTACCCCTACCTAGCGTGTCAACTGTCGTGGGGTCAGAATAGCGTCAAGCATGTTGCTTGAGTTGGTGTCAGAGTATGGGTCTCCGGTGGCTTGAGTGGACTCAAGAATACAAGAATCACAGAGAGGATACAACGGTTTATCCTGGTTCGGGCCAATCGGTTCTCTATGTCTAGCAGCTGATGATCCTTATACTCAAAAGCACCCAAAATTTGGGGGTTACAATAAGGTTGTAGAGAGAGATTTGGTAGGGCGTTAGGTCAGTGCTAATCCTAAGGTTGCCTCACTTCCGGTGGAGCCTTCCCCTCGTCAGAGAGGAGGAAGATGATGAGATGCGGTGGAGGAGCTCTCGGTGCCCCTCCGTGGGTTACATTGTTCTCGATGCTGAGCCAAGGCCAAAGGATGGAATGGAATGTCTTCTGATGATCTAAGTTGCCTCCTCCTGATCGCCCCCCTCCTAGGTCCGACCTTATCCCTTATATAACGAGATAGGTTGGGTACATGGTGGTTTAGGGGAACTAGTCTACGGTCTACATGCGCCAGAGTCTAGGAGGGCCTTGCAGCGATGCGATGTGGACCATGGCGGTGTCGTGGAGCTAAAGAAGCCTTGGGCATCGTCCAGCTGCTATGTTCTAACACTCTGCGTGTCAGGCTGTGTCAGCTTGGACCGACCTCCCCCAGGTGGACCTTCTAGAGTCTTCTTGTCAATGAAGGAGGTCGGCTCCAGCGGCTGACGTACGGGCCCAGGAGCCCCCGGCCCCTAGAGGCTACAGGGAAGCTTTGTCTTCTTGTGTCATGCCTCGTGCGTGACCTTGTCAGGAAAGTGGCCGGCAATGTCGTGCCCAAGGGGCAGCGCTGGGGAGCCCCGAGCCTCGGTAGCTCGGGGCATGTCTCCTTATGCCCAGGCCTTGGTTGGCGTCATTTAGTCGGGCAGGAGCCAAGGGCCGGGCTAGAGTGTTGTCGTAGATCAGGAGCCTCAGGGCTTGGGCAAGCTCCCGAGCCCCAAGCGGAGGTCGTGGTGAAGTCAGGCTCGACCAGGTTTCTTCTTCAGAGGGTGCACGCGAGTGTACCCAATGGGTATAGCCCCCAAGCCCCCGGGCAATCCTAGAGGGGTCG
>PUID01042723.1:1790-13240 GCA_002993905.1 Miscanthus sacchariflorus
GGTTGAATGTATGAATGCATGCATGAGAATGGATGAATGAATGTTCATGTATTGGAAAAGTAAAGTGGGGTTGGTAAAGTTACCTCGATGGCTCAAGTGAGGGTTCGATGAGCTCTTACCAGAATATGCCCGTGCGGGGTCCAGGTCTGTCATTTATGATGGAGTTGGCATAACCTGCATGGAGCATCCTATTTTCCCCTACCCATCTCTCGGCAATGGCCCAAGCTGTTCGATCGAGTTGGGTGACCTACGGGCCTCTCCTCGGTGGAGATTCCACAGGTAGGCCCCTCCAAACCCTTCCAAGGGAGGAGGAGGCTAAAGCTCGGGGTGCGGGGACAAAAACTCTGACCGCGCTGGTGAGCAGAAATGTCATAGCCACTGGGGCATAGGTTTCTAGCGGTCCGACTAGTTTTTCTTAGAGTTTGTTTCCGCACACCTTGCTTCTAGTTTTTTAACATGAGAAGGGGTCGGGCATGAAGAATGTCTAGCGAATAGATATTCTTGCCAGCCCCTTGAGCGAGTCCTGACCCCTTGCCGTTGCTGGGGTCAGGAGCTCGATAGCGCAATTAATGTGCGTAAAGTAAGGGTGACCCGTTAGCACACGAATTACCTCGATGGCACGCGTGATGGGTTTGGAGAGCACTTATCAGATATGTTCAAGTGGAATCCGGGTCTGTCATTCACAACAGGGTCAGCATAACCCGCGTGGGGCATCCTACTGCTCCCTGCCCATCCATCGGCAGCGGCCAAGCCATCCGATCAACTTGTGTTACCCGCTGGGACAAGACTTACTGGATATGTTTGAGCAAAATCTGGGTCCATCATTCACAACAGGGTCGGCATAACCTGTGTGGGGCATCCTGCTGCTCCCTGCCCATCCCTCGGCAGCGGCTAAGCCATCGGATCGACTTGTGTTACCCGCTAGGATAGGACTTACCTGTGGAGATATGAGATGAGAACATCCCACCAAAAAATCTTAGTTAGGCAGATGAGCGCGGCGGTGAACTTGTAATAAATGGACAAGCTCTTAAATTTCGTTATAGCCAAACAACTTTTTAGCCCTACTCCCCTTTTTGTATAAAAAGGTTAGTGCAATCTGACCCTTTCCTTTGTTAAGGTCATAAATCTCAGAGTGTAGGTGATCAAATTCTGATCACGCTGGTGAGCAAAGGCGCCATAGCCACTGAGGCGTAGGTTTCTCGTAGTCCGACCAGTTATACTCAGAGCTTGTTCCCACAACCCTAGCTCCTAGGTCTTAACATGAGAGGGGGTCGCCCATGGAGAATGTTTGCCAGGTGGATAGACTGTTAAACGCGTACCGACTCTTTCCGTGGCTAAGGCCAAAAAGCCCAGGGTGTGGGAAAAAACTCTGATCATGCTTGTGAGCAAAGGCACCGTAGCCGCCGAGGCATAGGTTTCTCGTAGCTCGATCAGTTTTACTCAGCGTTTGTTTCCGCAAACTTCGCTTTTGGGTCCTAACATGAGAGAAGGTTGGGTGTAGACAATGTCTACCAGATGGGTACGCTCTTATGAGCTCACAAGCGAGGCTGGACCCCCCACCATTGCTAGGGTCGGGTGTCACTAAACGTCAGGGAGTCTGATAGCGAAACTAATAAGAGAAAGTGTGTGTTTATTAAGGGTAAAAGTGACGTAGCTGCTCAATGTTCTAGGCATTGGTGAAGACCTCGCCGTCGATGGTTTTGAGCTTGTAGGCGCTTGGCCAGAGCACCTCCATGATGACATATGGTCCCTCCCACAGCAGGGAGAGTTTGTGGCGATCCTTTCTGCTCTGGATGAGGCGGAGGACTAGGTCTCCGACGTCGAAGGCCCGACCCCGCACTCGATGGTTGTGGTACTGGGGCAATGCTTGCTGGTACTTGGCTGAGCAGAGGAGGGCAACATCGTGGGCTTCATCCAGCTAGTCCATGGCATCCTTGAGGGATGCCTCGGCTCCCTGTTCGCCGTACGCCCTGACCCTTGGTGCTCCATAGTCGAGGTCGGTCGGGAGGACAACCTTGGAACCGTAGACCATGAAGAATAGCATGTAGCCGATGGCACGACTAGGGTCATCCTCAGGCTCTAGAGCACCATGGGAAGCTCGGCGACCCATCGTCCACCAAACTTGTTCAACAGGTTGAAGATCCTAGGCTTGGGGCCCTATAAGACCATGCCGTTTGCGCGCTCGACCTGCCCGTTTGTGCGGGGGTGCGCCACGGTAGCCCAATCGACCAGGATGTGGTATTTATCACAGAATCAAAGGAACTTCTTTCCAGTGAACTACATGCCGTTGTTCATGATGATGGAGTTCGGTACTCCGAAGCGATGGATGATGTCGAGGAAGAACAGCATGGCTTGCTCGAACTTGATCGCGTAGATCGGCTGAGCCCCTATCCACTTTGTAAACTTGTCTACAGTGACAAGCAAGTAGGTGTAGCCCCCGGGTGCTCTTTTGAGAGGTCTGACTAGATCAAGCCCCCAGACCATGAATGGCCATGTGATGGGGATCGTCTAGAGTGCTTGGGCTGGCAGGTGGGTCTGCCGAGCATAGTACTGTCACCCTTCGTAGGTGTGCACAATCTGTTCGGCGTTGGCTACTGTGGTCGGCCAATAGAAGCCTTGATAGAATGCATTTCCAATGAGGGTTCTCGGCGCGGCATGGTGACCGTAGACCCCACCATGGATGTTGCTCAGCAGCCGCTTCCCCTGTTTGACAGGGATGCAGCACTGTAGGATTCTAGTGTGGCTTCGCTTGTAGAGTTCGCCCTCAACAAGGATGAAGGATTTGGCGCGACACGCGAGTCGTCAAGCCTCCATCTTGTCCATCGACAGCGCCTCACGGAGGAGGTAGTTGAGGTAAGGCATCTTCTAATTGATCAGAGGGCCAGGCTCTATCGCTGGATCCTCGTCGAGCTCCATGACTTCAGGGTTGGATGGATCCGATGGTTGGTCAGCCCCTAAGCCTAGGGTAGGCATCCTATCACTGGCTTGTTCTGGCTCCTCATAGTCGACCGAGGGCTTGTGCTGATCGCTGGCGAAGACGCCCGTCGGCACTGGCTCTTGGCCGAACGCTGCCTTCGCTAGTGTGTCGGCCGCCTCGTTGAGACTCCTCGGGATGTGATTGAGCTCGAGGCCATAGAACTTGTCCTCCAGCTGGCAGACTTCACGGTAGTATGCAGCCATCTTGGCATTGTGGTAGCTCGACTCCTTCATAACTTGGTCAATGACCAGCTGTGAGTTGCCTCGGACATCGAGGCATCGGATACCGAGCTCGATGGCGATGCACGGGCCATTGACGAGAGCCACATATTCAGCCACATTGTTGGAGGAGGGGAAACGGATGTGAACCATGTACCTCATGAGTACCCCGAGGGGCCAAACAAAGACCAGCCCTACGCCGGCACCTTTCTTCATCAATGATCCATCGAAGTACATCGTCCAGTACTCTTGGTCGATGGCCGTTGGTGGCATTTGGACCTCGGTCCACTCTGTAATGAAATTAGCCAGTACTTGGGACTTGATGGCCGTCCATGAGGCATATGCAATGCCTTGACCCATCAGCTCGAGTGCCCACTTCATGATCATTGCCTAGCGTCCTGGTTTTGGACGACCTCGCCGAGGGGGGAGGACGTCACGACTGTCACCGGATGTGACTCAAAGTAGTGGCGTAGCTTCCTCTTGGTGATGAGGATGGCATACAGGAGCTTCTGGATCTAGGGGTAGTGGCTCTTAGAATCAGATAGGACCTCACTAATGAAGTACACTAGGTGCTATACTTTGAGGGTGTGCCCCTCTTCTTCTCACTCCACCATCAAAGCGGTGTTGACCACCTGCGTAGTGCCCGCAATGTAGAGTAGAAGGGATTCTCCATCGGTCGGAGGAACTAGGATTGAGGACTTCATCAGAAGCTGCTTGACCACGTCAAGTGCCTCCTAGGCCTCGAACATCCATTCAAAGCGGTCGGCCTTCTTCAGAAGTCGATAAAGGGGGAGACCTCGCTCGCCGAGACGCGAGATGAAGCAGCTGAGCGCGACGAGGCACCCTATAACTCACTGTACCCCCTTTATGTTCTAAATCGGGCCCATCCTTGTGATGGCCAAGATCATCTCTGGGTTGGCTTCGATGCCGCTCTCGAAGATGATGAAACCCAGCAGTATACCCCTCGGGACCCCAAAAACACACTTCTCGGGGTTGAGCATAATGTTGTTTGCTTAGAGTTTTGTAAAGGTTTGCTCAAGCTTGGCTATGACCTGGTCGGCCCATTTGGACTTGACCACAATGTCATCTACGTAGGACTCAACGGTTCGCCTAATGAGGTCTCCGAAACACTTGAGCATACAATGCTGGTACATAGCTCTAGCGTTCTTTAGACCGAACAACATTATGACGTAGCAGAACGATCTGAAGGGGGTGATGAAAGATGTCACGAGCTGGTCGGACTCTTTCATCATGATTTGATCATACCCAGAGTATGCATCAAGGAAGCAAAGGGTTTCGCACCCTGAGGTAGAGTCGACTACTTGGTCTATGCGTGGCAAAGGAAACGGATCCTTCAGACATGCTTTGTTGAGAACAGTGTAGTCAACACACATTCTCCATTTCCCACTCTTCTTTCATACAAGAGCAGGATTGGCTAACCACTCGGGGTGGTACACTTCCTTGATGAAACTAGCCGCCAAAAGTTTCGCGATCTCCTCGCCGATGGCTCTGCGTTTCCCCTCATCGAAGCGATGTAGGCGCTCTTTCACCGGCTAGGACCCTGGCTTGATCTTCAAGGTATGCTCGGTGACTTCTCTCTGAATGCCTGGCATGTTTGAGGGTTTCCATGCAAAGATGCCTTTGTTGGAGCAGAGGAAGTCGATGAGCGCGCTTTCCTATTCAGAGTGCCCTCCACCAACTCAAAAGACCCAGCCGACCTCTGGTGGTCGGGTGTTTCTTCGGCGACCTCCTTCCTATTGGTCGCAAGTTCCTTAGAGGCAACGATTGCCATGGCATGATCGTAGCATTCGACCTCACACTCATAGGTGCGTTGAAATGAGGTGCCGACGGTGATGACCCAGCCTGGGCCCAGCATCTTTAGCTTCAGGTAGGTGTAGTTGGGGATGGCCACGAAGTTCGTGTAGCATGGATGTCCCAGGATGGCATGGTAGGTTCCATGGAACCCCACCACCTCAAAGGTGAGGGTCTCCGTCCTATAATTGGATGGATCTCCGAAGGTGATGGGCAGATCGATCTGCCTGAGCAGCACGGCCTCCTTTCCATCCAGGCATGATGCCATGGAAAGGCGCTCCGGTCGGTCGAATGTGGGATCGGCTGAAGCCCATGGCGTCGAGCATCTCGGTGTACATGATGTTGAGGCTGTTGCCTCCATCCATTAGTACCTTGAAGAGCCGCTTCATGCCAATGATTGGGTTGACCACGAGCGGATACCTCCCTGGTTATGGGACACTCTTCGGGTGGTCGGTCTGATCCAAGGTTATGGCAGACTCTGACCACCGGAGGAAGGTAGGCATGGCCGGCTCGACCGTATAGACCTCGCGGTGCGCAAGCTTCTGGCAACGCTTGGAGTCGTAGGCCACCGACCCTTCGAAGATCATGAGGCAGCCATCTGATGTTGGAAAGCCATTGTCCTTCCCCTCGGTGGCGTTCATGGTTGGCTTGGGGTCCTCCATGCTCCCCCTGTTGAAGCCTTCGGACAAGAACCGCTTGATGAGGCTGTAGTCTTTGTATAGATGCTTGACAGGGAAGGAATGGTTTGGGCACGGCCCTTCGAGTAGCTTCTCAAAGTGGTTCGGAGTACCCTCTGTGGGCTTCTAGTCCCCTTGTGGTCGGCAGTGGCCACAAGTGAGCCCTCGTGCCACTGCTTGTTCTTGTTCTTGATGGGACGGTTGGAGGCACCTTCACCGGTGTCCTCATCCCACTTTGCCTTGCCTTTTAGGTGGTCGAAGATTGCTATAACCGCCTCCTTGCCCGAGGCATGGCTGGTGGCAATGTCGAGGAGCTCCTTGGTTGTTCATGGGCCCTTATGTCGTAGCTTGTGAACTAGGGACTAGCAGGTGGTCCCAGACAGGAAAGCTCCTATAACATCGGCGTCGGCAACGTTAGGTAGCTCGTTGCACTGCCGGGAGAAGCGCTGGATGTACCTATGAAGGGTTTCTCTAGCCTTTTGTCGATAGTTCTTGAGACCCCATAGGTTCCTAGGACACTTGTATGTGCCCTGGAAGTTCTCCACGAAGATCTCTTTTAGGTCCGCCCAACTTTGGATTTTGTTGGGCGGAAGGTGTTCCAACCATGTTCGTGCTGAATTGGCTAGGAACAATGGAAGGTTGCGGATAATGAAATCATCATTATCTACTCCACCGGCTTGATAGGCAAGCCGATAATCCTCGAGCCATAGTCTAGGGTTCGTTTTCCTAGAGTATTTTGGGATGTTGGTTGGTGGTTGATACCTTGGCGGGAAGGTGGCATTGAGGATGTGTCGTCCGAAGGCCTGAGGCCCCGGTAGGCTAGGGCTCGAGCTTTGGTCCTTGCCATTATTGTAGCATCCACCACGATGAGGGTGATAGCTGTGGCTAGCTCCCTCTCTTAGATCATCACGGGTATGTCTGCGGGTGTCGAGGGTGTTACGTGCATCACGGTTGCGGCCGAGACACTCAAGCACTGGGACCGCGGTGCACTGCCTACCACCTTGTGGCGCCTGGTGGACTGACGCGTCCTTGTTAGGTCATTGTGAGGGCATGCGCTAGCTAGCGTCTTGCTCGCATCATCGAGACAACGAACCCTCGGCCTGCTGCGCCGCCACACGCTCGAGCAGCGTGCGAATCTCATGGTGGGCCCAATGATCCTCGGGTGTCGTGGGCCCCGGAAGCCCCCAGGCGAAGTGTGGGAGGACTTCATCATCTGTGATGATCCTCTGGTTCATGTCGCAGGCTATGGCATGCGCGCACCCACCGTCTCTGTGACGCTCAATCTCTTGATCGAGCTTCGTGCGTTTTTGCTCGAGCTAGAGTCATGCTTCCTCGAGCTCTAGGTGTTGGGCCTTCAACTACTCCACCCGTAGGTGGGTGGGGCCCCTGTCTCCTCCTCGACCTCATCATTAATGTCATTTATTGGGGTAGCCTCCTCTTCGTGGATGCTTTCAATGTGTCCCTCGAGGTTACTCGTCTTGAAACACTCGCGAGAGGGGTGATGGCTCCCCCTGCTAGAGTCAGATCTAGAGGGCAACTCCTATTCTCCTATGAAGAGGTCATGGAAACACTCCACGACATATTTGGTCATCCCACAAACTCATCGTTCATGGGGGATGGAGGCATGCGTCGTGCCACAAGGTGGCCATTGGTCTCTGCGGCGTTGCGGAGACCGAACGGGAGCACTGTCGGGGTGCTCCGATTGAGGTATTCTAGAGAGAGTGGCTCCCCTCAGCCAAGCTATGCCATGACGTTGGCGAACAAGAAGGTGAGGTGGCATAGGTCTTCCCAGGACGGTCGGGGTCCTAGGAAGACGCCGAGCTAGCGCTCCAACCTCCCATAGTCGAAGTTGAGGAGCTGGATGCTCCCAGGGCATGGGCCTCTGGTGCTTGCAGCTATAGCTATTTAAGCGCCTCGACGATCATGTCGAGGCTAGTGGAGTGGAGAGGTTGGATGGAGGCAGGAGCCATCGCCAACTCTCCCTCCGTCGTGACGATGAAGTCCAGGCCCTCAAAGCGAACGTGCACGCTCGGGACCCAGCTGACGTTGTGATTAGCCATCTGAGGACTGGTGTGGATGTCGAGATGCACAAAAGTCCCCTACTTGGTGCGCCAACTGTCGGTGTTTTGAGTTGCCACCAACAAGTAAATTTCTAATATTGCGCATATGGCTCAGATGGTGTGCTAAGAGGACACGAGGTTTATACTGGTTCGGGTAGAATGTCCCTATGTCCAGTTCGCTGCTGCCGCTCATGTTACTAGCACTGAAAGTTCATAGTAGGGGTTACAAATGGGCAAGAGAGGGATAGGTCCCAAGTCTCTAATGGAAAGGGTGAGTGGGTACCGAGAGCTCAGTTGTTGCTTGGTTATATGTTTGGGGTTTGATGGATCAATCAGATTCAAGTCCGATGGTTTGATGTGATGTGTTGCGATCATTTTGTTCGATGTCCCCTAATGGGACGCCCTGCTTTCCCTTTTATAGGCCAAGGGAAAGCAAGGGTTACAGTGGGGGAAAAAGAATAGTCAGAAGGAGAAGAAGTCCTCTAGGATCACCGGGTCCTTCTTTTCTTCTATGAGGGTCCCACTGACCCTATAGACATCAACAGGGACAGCTTCATGTTGTGGCCCTATCCATCACTGGCACCATGCACAGGCATCGTCTCCTAGTTGTGGTGCTCCACTCTGTCCTGGCGGACATCATGGTGAACTGAAATGCCTGTCAGTGTCCGTACGAGGGATAGGCAGAAGAGCACGGGTTCCCCCAACGCTGTTCCTTATGTGAATCCTCAGGTATGGCCCATCATGGCCATGGGTTAAATTGGGGCATGTCGGTCACCTCCCTGGTGTTAGAGCTTTGACCTAGGCCCATACTCTTGGACCTGGAGCGGTCGGCGGCGGTATGGGTCTCCATCGAGTGAGACGGAGTCCTCGGCCTCGGGGTCAGGTGAGGCAGAGTTCCTCCCTAGAGGCTAGGCAAGGTGGAGTGCAAACCCAAGGCTTAGGCAAGGCAGAGCCCAAACCCAAGGGTCGAGCGAGGCGAAGCCCGTGGCCTTGGTGTCGTGCGAGGCGGAGCGCACTACCTTGATGTCGGGCAAGGTGGAGCCCATCCTCAGGGCTTGGGCGAGGCAAAGCCCATAGCCTCGGTGTCGAGCAAGGCGGAGCCACCCTCAGGGGTTGGGTGAGGCAGAGCCCGCGGCCTCGGTATCAGGCGAGGTGGAGCCAGCCCTCAAAGGTCGGGCAAGATGGAGGCCACTGCCTTAGTGTCGGGCGAGGCAGAGCCCGTCCTCAGGGGTTGGGTGAGGCGTAGCCTACGACCTCGGTGTCAAGCGAGGTGGAGCTCCTCTCAAGGGTTGGGCGAGGCAGAGCCTGTGGCCTCGGTGTCGGGCAAGGTGGAGCCACCCTCAGGGGTTAGGTGAGGTGGAGCCACCCTTAGGGGTCAGGCGAGGCAAAGTTTGTGCACCTGGAGGTCGGGTGGAGCTGTAGTCGTGCTCTTGAGTGCTAGGATGAATCAATGTTGATGGTTATTAGCTCCTCCTCTTCGGGTACCCTGGTCTTGGTCCCCGGTAGTTGCGTTCCGTGTCACTATCTAGTTCCCTCACGCGCACCTCCACCGATTCATCTACTACCGTGGGCATACCCCTCGGTAGACTGCCAACTCGATTTCATCGATAGTGGCGTGTTAGGTAGGGGGTGTGCGTGCTGAATTCATGACAAACTAGATGGTCACTTTTCCTAGCTCCATGGCCCTTCCCAAGCCGGGCCAGATCTTCACAATCGAATCAATGACCTGGGTCATCGGCCCTGACAGCAACGGGGAGATCATGAAGACGGTGCAAGGTCACCCTATGCTGAATGCGCCAACACCTGCAACAACATCTCCAATCCTGGTGCCCCGCCACTGGGTTAGGAGATCTATCAGCAATGATATGATTGCATCCATCGATCGGGTCACAGATCTTAAGGCCGAACGGCGGCGCTCACCCAATTAGCCTTGCACCGCCCACCTCCATCCAATTCCGTGGCACTATGCATTTGCCTTGATCCCCTCCACCCACCGCGCACCTCAGCCTAGCCGCTATCGGCCTGCCGTGGTCGTTGATGCGACGGTGTCACCGTAGTGCGCTGCCACATCCCACCATCGCACATGGCCAGCTCGGTTCAGGAAATCCTCAGCCAAATCACCCCCACAGCAGCAACAAGGGTATGCTAGTGGTACTTTAGAGCTAGCTATCTCTCCTCGCGGTGGTTTAGGGTGGCCGACATGGTCGCGCCATCGCCGCGCATAGCCACGCGCCGTGGCCACCATTTTCGCGAGCTCCGCCACCCCTGTAACTTCAGCTAGGGTAAGCGCTTGGGATGGGGGTGGTGTTCGGCTCGCTAGCAGGCGCAGGGAGAGGCCGGGATGGCCAGCGTGGCGGCCCAATGCCGTCGTCGCCACGCCGGTGCACGTGTGGGTGCCCAAGGGTCTGGCTGTGGTAAAGACGGTTTGTTCCGAGGGCTTGTTGGCTTAAACGCTGACTGTAGGAATAGTGTCGTGGGTCTCAGGGTGATTCACCGGTAGGTCAAGGGGGTTTTCACATATGTGACCGACACGCGCGGGCCACCCCGTCGTGGGCCATGGCTGGGCGGTTGGGCCACGCCTGTGCATGGGCCGCGCTGATGGACTGCGCGTGCGTGGGTCGAGCCATGATGGGCCACGCGGGTGGATTTTGGTTTTTCTTTTTCCAGAGAATTAGTAAAGGTTTATTCAATTTAGTTTTGAGCTGACCTTTAGAAAATTATAGTAAATTCTATAGGTGTCCAAAAATAGTGAAACAAAATTTGTTAGGTTCACAAAAATATTATCTATCTATTGGTATAGTTAGTTTACAGTTATCTATGATAATGATAGAATCATTAATTCATTTAGGGAAACTTGGTATTATTTAGCTTAACATTTGTAGGAATTTTTGTGGTAAATTGATGATAGATTTAGCTATGAAATTTTTACAGTCGGTGCATTAGATTATTATGTGATCACTGTAATTTTTATAGCCTTAGAATATGATGATAAATAGAGTAGCTAGTACTCCTTGTTTTAGTATATATATAGTAGTAAATCGGTATTAAGAGTAAAAATGCCTTTAGTTGCTAAGTTAATGCATGAAATGTTTCATACTTGTTTAGTGGAAATGATAGGCAACTTAGCATCTTAGTCGGTAGAGCTAGCTTAGTAGCTTGATAGCTGTATTTTATTTTAAGAGTTACTGTTGCCTTATTACTAAGTGTTGCATCATCATTTCATGCATGTAGATAACGAGTCGGTAGAGTTCGTGCCTATGGGTGAACAGGAATATGAGGAGATCATCGAGGAGTATGAGGAGGAGATTCTCGTACAAGAGGGAGCTCCGGAGCCATCAGTTGCTGACTTTGTTGACACCCCGCCTGCCTAAGGCAAGCCCCGGTGCATAACCCTATTTTTGAATGATCATTGAATATATATATGTGATGTGCATTTATGTTACAGGTATTTTATGGAAACTACATGCATAGATATACTTATCTATGAGTCCTACTAGTATAGGTCGAGTAGCTGCTATGCTTAGGATTTCGGTAGCGTGAGTAACCTGTTGTTACTCACAATAGGTGATTATTATCACTCATGATAAAAATAGTGGAAAGGAAAATGGAGACCAGGCATGGATATGATTTGGGTATTGGTGGGTGTAAGAGATTGTGTCCTGCGGCCAACAGGGCATAGCTTGGTTACACTTTTTCCCTGTCTGTG
>PUID01042747.1:200-14543 GCA_002993905.1 Miscanthus sacchariflorus
CGCCAGAAGAAGGTCAACCCGTGCGGCAAGAACGGCGGCGCCTGCCCGCTCCCGCCGCGGCCACCGCTGGCGGAAGCGAAGCCTTGCAGGCCCAAGCGCTCGCTCGTCAAGCGGATGTCCTTCTTCCGGCGCAGCAGGTCGCGTTCTCGGTCAAGTTCCAAAGATGCCCTCATCGGTAACGGGAAAGCGATGGCGGCGGCGGCCCCGTCTCCAGCGCCGCCGGCGGGTCTCGGCCAGATGAGGCGGTTCACGAGCGGGCGCGCCGCGTTTCAGGACTTCGACTGGCGGGAGGAGGAGAGGAGGAGCCGTGACAGCGATGAGGAGGACGAGGACGACGGGTTCGTCGCGCATTCGGCGCCGCTGGTGCTCGGGGGCGGGGTGGTTGCCTCGGAGCCCAGGAAGGAGGTCAACCTGTGGAGGCGTCGCCCCATGGCTCCTCCCACTCCTCTTGAGCTTCCCTAGGCTATAGCGAGCTGCATGCACGTTGTTCCTTCATCTCTGTGTGCCAATGTCCTGCCTTTTTCTTTAGTTTGTACATACAGCTCTACACAGTACACGCCCAATATAAGTGATGAACATACAAGTTTAGTTGATTTTGTAAATGGTGCTGCTCATCTTTGGAAAGGAAGTATATAGAGACTAAAAAGAGCAATCTGTCTGCCTAGCTAGCTTGGAAATTTTTCTTCTATAATATATATTTTTTCTCATTTCGATCTCATCTTTCGTATATGAGCATTCATGCTAAGTTGGTCAATCGGGAACTTGTGGAGGAGCTCAAAATTTGTGGGCATGTGTTGACATGCATGTTGATTCCACGGAAATTCAAATGAAGTATTTGAATTTTATTATATACAAGAATGTTGATCAACATTTCTGCATTACCCACACGATTTGTACAAAGGTTAGTATAGTTTGATACGGAGTACAACTTAGCAATGTCCGTCAGTTGCTACCATTATTTGTTGCATTTCCTCCTTCAGAATTATTCAAGGTTAGCACCCATACATAACTGTTGTCCAGTTTGAGAAGATTTGTATATGCACCCCTTGGCGTTAACGCCTAAACAGTCAAGATGTGTTCAACAATGGCATGTGCCCATGCCCCAGAGGCCCCATGCTGTTCTGGGAAGTTTTCTCGGCACATTTAATTTCTTTAGAATTATTCAGGGTGGTGTTTTGAAAAGTTCGGTCAGAAGAAGTTAGCACTGAAATTAAACTAGCTGCGGAGGCCAATCGAGACTAGTCGTAAAATTAATGATGCAGTACTGGTTCAACTCATGTGCTCTGAAAAGTACACAGAAGAAATCCAGGTTTGGTTCAATACTACTAGTATAATACGCGTCCACGAATCGAGGTTCCAATCGTTACTGCACTGTTTTCATGCATGATATATCTAGTTTGTGTGCATTACGTGCCAAGTTTTAAAGCGCTAATGATCAGTAAGTACGTAGGACATTCGTGCTCCCAATAGTCTGAAAATACTTCGTTTTGGACAACAGCATATATAATCTCTAAAACATAGTATGAAGATACATTTAAAGACAAATCTATGCGTACATGTGACCAACGAGCTCCTAAATAAACTTCAAAAGGTTTTGGCGAACAAAGTTTTTTAAGTTTCACTTAAACTTGGGTCATGTTCGCTTGAACTACTTCTTAGCTGACGAATAGTGTTTTCCTCTCACAACAAATCAGCATAAGCTAAATTTCAGCATAAACGAATAGGGTGTTTGTCAAAACGGCAAGAATTAGCAAACCAGAGGGGGTATGGAGTGATGATCCATATGCCTCGATCTACTGATTACCCGAGTAAAGAGAAAGGAAAAGAAAGAGAGGTCATTCATCTTTGCCTAGTCGTCATATCATATGCATTTTGCTCGCAAAAAAAATATGCATTTAACACGTTCCGTGCATGTTCGCTCGACGTAGTATCAAAGGAAGGAAAAAAAATTCAAAGTGGGTATGCCCTGTTCGCTTCTCTTGTAATCCGTTTTTTTCAGCTTATTTTTTCAGTTGAAATATTATTTTTTCTCACAACAAAATAACTGAAATAGTGTTTCGGTTTATTTTTTCAGCGAAACGAAGAGGCTCTGTATCCCTATATGTGATGACGCAAACGGTGGGCCAGTGTCGAGAAAAGTTAAACAGCAAACGCCCGAAGCCTGAGCCCATCTAGAAACCTAATCTTGCTACCCAAGTGGCTGACTTCTTTCCTGAAAACCAGCACATGGCCCCTCTTTTTGTCCGTTTTGCCACGTGCTTCAGGTTGTTCAAATTTCAAAGCATGTTGTCTTCTTCGAAACAAAATCGACAATTTGATCGCAGCATGACTATGCTGTTCCAGTCCGTATAATGTTTCTTTTTCTTAGCTTTTCATGTACGTACTTCTTTTAGGCACAAATCAAACCGGCTCCTGAACTCCTAGATGAGCTGTGAACTGTGAAGCCAAAATATTTGCAACACAACTTTCATCCGGAACGGAACCAGCGGTTTCGCTAGGAGGAATGAAAATGACACCAGCCGCATCTTTTACGGTTAGTTGTTCTTCTTTTTTTTTAAACGGTTAGTTCTACTTCTATAAGCCTGGCTTATCAGCTATGATATAAATTTTTTTCTCACAACAAATCAGTTTCAGCCAGCTTATCAAATAAAGAAACCATCAGCCGAATAGCATGTAGGTGTCGGCATTTTGTAAGAGAGCTAGCCTTTCGCTCTCGCAATAGCAGCAGCTAGCGCGGGTATGTGGTAGGCCGTGCGACGCTGCCATTTCACCTGTACACTGGCCAAGTCCAGAGCTGTCGCTGTTTAAGTGTTTACACAAGGGCCTATTGGCGCCTGGTCGCACACAGGTTGGGCACTGGGGTCTGGGGGCCCGACATGGCGACATCCGATAGGCACCACGCTGGCCGGATGGATATGCTACCTCGGTCAAGAAATGGATTGAGGCTATCTTACGCAAACCAGAGGGGTTACCGTCTGGTAATGGATCAGGATCGAGCCCCGACCTTTGTAACTAGCCAACTAGGGAGTCAGCCCAATCCTTATCTAACCTAAACTGATTTGCTACAGCCAATCAAATGAACACAATCCTTAAACGATCTTTTTGAACCCACGGGCAGATTCACTTATGACCAAACCAGCAGAATCCACGGGCCGTCATATTTCCAGAAAGAGCATAGCTTCCACGGTTCCAATAGACAGACAACCCTAGTTACATGACAGACGGTTCCAACAGAGACCAGACAGACAACACTAGGTACATGACAGACAACTCCATATAGTAAATAAAGAAATTACATCATTTTCGGTTAAAATGGAATCATCCACTAAGTTCTATAAATTGAAATAGAAAATCAGTTTATAAATAAACTGTATAGAAACAAAGAAGCTAAATGTAAAAATAAACAAAGTTTCAATTTTTGATGCTGAATGCTCCATGTCGCAAGTATTCTGAATGGAACCGAGACAAACTGCCCTGCCTTAGACTCACCTTCTTTTTTAAGAAGCTGGCAGGAATTCTGCCAAGCGTATATATTAATAAAGGAGGAGATTGCAAAANAAAAAAAAAAAACACTACAGTTGTACAGAAAAAACTGAAGTTCCAGCCAAACTAAATCGAACACGACGTAGCAGCAGAAACATAAGTTGGAAGGTAAAAGGCACAAAATAATTCTTGGAGATTCTTCCAAATGCTTGCATGTCAACCTGCCTGCATGTGGCTCAAGCCACATGAGAATAGGCCTGCAGGTCAGCCTCGATAAAAGAATAATGAAAATGTGTCTAAATTTACCTAACACACTAGCAGCCTACACTATATTACAAATTGATTATTCCCAAATAAAAATGCAATGCTGATGCTGCAGACCATATAATTCATGAAGTATACACTTCTGATTCAACTTCTGAATGAATCAGAGCAAACAGTAGAATAAATGGTCAATAAGGGCAAGCTATACCAGAATACTTACTATGCCCTTGTTTGTTATGTGTGGATCATTAAACAATTAACTCAGACCGGAAGAAGTAATGCAGAACTAAAAAGAACTCAGGCACAAAGCTCCATTTTTGCCCAGAAACTACAAATTGTGGAGAAGGAATGCTAATGTATGATAAGGCATGATGAATATCAACTAAACTCTGAATTTAGCTCCCCATCTTACCCTCTTTATCAAATACATATCCTGGAGTCCAAAACGTCTTCCGTAGCTGCAACCCCAGAATGCATATCAAATGATAAATTTGTGTTAGCAGCTTAGTAGTGTCAAGCCTGAAAAAGATGGCTTGGTGGTTGGTAACTAAACAGAATACTTGATAAAAACATCAAGGAATACATGCTGTTATCAGGATACTGTTTTTCCTCGTTGAGATAACTGCAGTTAGATGAGCAATAGAACACAGCCTGTTCTAGATCCATGATGCAGTCAGAGAAATGTAAACAATAACATCTCAGCACAAGCTCATAAAAAAGCTTAGCAAGCATCTGTAGTATTGAAAAAAGATACTGCCACCATCTGGTGTGAATCATAGATGGTGATCAAGTGGAGACACCATCTGTAATTGACACCAGATTGGACCAAGAATAGTTTCCAAACAAAAGGATCGGCAATGGTTTGCATCGGCACTTAACCTCAGGCACAAGACAAATGCCTCTAGCCAGAAGCAGTACCCAACCAAGATACAGAACTATAAGCATACAATGGTGAGGAAGCAATCACAAAACATACAAGTAACCAATATGTCTTGAATTCATTAATATACAAAAGAAGGATGCCCCCCACAAAGTGCCCGCTTCGAACAAATCGATAACACTAGTACACAACAACAAATTGATAACACTGGTACACGACAGATACTGTGATAGTATGAACATTGACAACCATTTTCTGACCAAATTAATTTACCACAACAATAACAGAAATTCACATTAGAGTCATCAGGAACAACATATTTACTTCAACCCCGAGTACAATTAACTTTGGGATCTCTTATAACTTTTACATAAAGGTGGAACAGATACCAATCCATCACAAACTCAGCCAGACACCAATTTCACAACGATGATAAGAACATTGAGGGCAATTAAGGGCATCCTCAGAAATTGCGTAGCATAGATAAGCCCCACGATCTGGCCCTTCAACGACTTCGTTTGCCCATTCCCTGATACTTCGGACATGCTCCATCCCCTTGGAGCAAGAAAGCGGTCTTCATTCAATATCGCCAAAGCATTTGCAAGAAGCAAAAAACCCTCCAGCAATGTCCACAGGCCCATCTCTGCAGATTATAGCTCTGTTAATTCAAATCAAGAGGCGGATCTAGTAAAAGGTCATGGTGTACACATGTACACCCGATAATTTTTTGCAAAGAGTTAGAAGTAAGTAGGGATCACGTAGCCAAATAGATTGAGTTAGAGTTTGGGATCTCGGTTTCGCGCAACAGACAGGGAAGAGAAGGAGGGTGGGAATACCTGGTGGGTGCTCTTCGCCGGCGAAGAGATCGGCAAAGGCGTCGGCACCTGGCGTAGGGCGGCGGCGGTAGCCCACCCAGTCGTCCCAGACAGAGAGGGGGAGGGAGAGCGCACGGCGACTGGCGCTGGAGGAGACAGGAGAGGCGGAGGCCGGTGGCGATTAGATTAGGACTACTACGCGCTTGGGCCTTTAACGGGCCTCCTCCTTCCAAAAGCTGAGACGCGCTTGGGCCTTCTCCTTCCAGAAGCTGAGACGCGTAGCCCTGCACGCATGTCGGCATGTGCAGCGCCTAGAGCGGCGGCGATTAAGGTGGCCTTTGGAACGCGAGATTTTTTTCTATTCCTATATTTTTTCAGTAAAAAAATAAACTGATTTCTGTAGCATTTCTATGAAATTTGTGTGTTCCAATGGACCTAGACAGAGAATGGGGAACGGGGATGGCACGAGAAAACCATCCCCACGCTCGTCATCCCGACGTGATAGGATTTTTTTTTGACAATAAACTATGGAGGGGAGAGATTCCCGCCTGGATTTCATTGCCGTTACAGAGGAAAAAACGAAAAAAAAATCACACGACATCCTGGAGTCGTGGAAACATGCACGATGTAAGGACCTATTTAGCATAGCTTAGCTTTACTAGTAAAGCTGCTTTTTTTAGAAAACAACTTCATGATCAACTTTCTAAGTGAAACTGAGCTGTTTTGGAAAAACTGTTTGGCAAAACAACTTTGGATGGGAGAGAGAAATGAGAGAGAGAGCTGGGATAAACTACTTTTTTTTTAACTTCATCCCAACTCATGTCTTGTGGGAGAAGGAGAAAAACAGTTTTATAGGTGAAGCTGTTTTAGAAATGAGTGTTTGGTAAATAAAACAGCTCACAACAGCTCATGAAACTGTTATGAACTGTGCCAAACACGTCCTAAGAAAACAGCGCCATCGACGGAGACCGGGGACCATATCAGCAGCTGCAAATCTTTTCTCCCAAGTCGCTAAGTCATCACAAACCCGAGAAATGACCTGCTGAGCAGTATGCTTCTAACTTCTAAAGATGGTGCCGTTCCTGGTGTCTGCACATCTCATCAATGTTTTTCATCTTGATGGTTTTTGTTTACTTGAGGTGATTTGGTTATTAGTGTCTGCACATTTATTTCATTTCATTCTTGTCTTTTTTTTTAATCAGAAACTTCATTACTCATTAGACAGTCAAATCACTGGTCACCAAATTCTCGACAAAACAAGGTACATCCCCCCAAGTGATTTGATCATCACTGGGACAATTACACCCAAATGCCGCTAAAGCATCTGCAACTTTATTACATAATCTARGACACACTTGTACTCTAGCCTCCACAAACTCCGACATCAGCAGTAGCCGAAGCTCAGTAATAACCCCGCCCAAAGTTGAAAGTCTATACTCATTACTCTCTACTGCAGACTTGACTAAAGAAGCATCAGTTTCCAGCACAATCTTACTAATCCCTAATTGCACAGCAGCTTTAACTCCGTCCAGACATCCCAACAACTCTGCATGAAAAGCATCAAGTAGGAAATTTGCTTTCCCCGCACCCGCTAATACCATCATGTTGTGATCATCACGTATAATGAAACCCCATCCACTCATACCAGTGTTAGGATCGAAAGCACCATCCGAATTAATTTTGAGCTCATCTTGCTGCGGCTTGTTCCAGGTCTTCACCTGTCGAGAATCCGATAATAGACTGGACTGCACCCTTGACTGAAACTTATCTGCCGTAGCAGCAGCTATATATGCTAACTCCAGAGCCGATCTTCTTCTCCCTTCTTCTCTCAGTTTATTACGCTCGTCCCACTAAAGCCAAAGAAGCAGAATAATAGTCAATTGTTTTGCTTCCAACCTAAATATCATCTCCATCATTTCTCTAGCTGAGACGGCTTCAGATAAACTGCACTGAACAACCTCCAAGTTCAGTTCCCTCCACACGCCTTTCACCTCTTTGCATTTTAAGAACAAATGATCCCCATCTTATCTAATCTCCGACATAGGCTGCAACATGTGTCAATTTTCATCCCCCGCCTTTTCAGTATGTTTTTAACCGCCAAAGTACTGTGACTCAGTCGCCATAAAGAATGTTTAATTTTCGGTGGACAATCCAAATTCCAAGTTTCTGCCAGAAATTAGTTTTGCCGTTACTACCTTCTGTATCCCCCGGTCGCACTCTCTGTGACTTTCTTGCCCCTGAATCTCGGTGCACCTTGTAAGCAGAACGGACAGAAAATTTACCTTTTGGATTAAAATGCCAGCCCACCACATCACCCATCTCTGAGTGCACCGGCATGGAACGAATCAACTTGACATCTTCCTCCTAGAATGTTTGCATTAGGAGTTCTTTATCCTAATGTTCTATCACATGATCAAAAAGCTTTACTACTTTCTGTAAAATACTACCAGCACGTGGTGTTATAGGCCGACGTGTCACCCCTCTTGGCAACCATGGGTTAGACCAAATATTGACATTTTGACCATTTGCCACTCTCCAGATTACTGCCTCCTTCAAAACCTCTATCCCCTGTTAGGGCTGGAACCAGCTCGGCTCGGCTTGGTCCAGCTCGAGCTGGCTCGTTAGGCTAATGAGCCAGTTCGGCTCAGCTCGTTAATATTACGAGCTAGAGGGCAACTTAGCTCCGCTCGTTAGCGAGCTCGAGCTGGCTCGTTTAGCTCGCGAGCTACTATAAAAAAATAGGACGCACATGTTTATAATGTTTATGCTACATTAATTCTAGAAGGTCACGTCCACTATTATGCAACCATACATGATTAACACACATCAGGTTCATCAAAGTATCAACCATGCAACATAGTTGGTCCATCCATCATCCATGCAATTTCAGCATACTTACTGGTTGCTTGCCACCATAGACTTAGAAAAGTCCACAAATTCAATATCATCATCATCATCTTCTCCCTGAAAAATAATCCATAATCAACATTTAAGTACCACGACAATTATAAAATCAAAATTCATATGAAATAGCTGAAAATAAGGATTACATACCAATAAAATAGGTTGACATTTCTAGGTCAGCATCATCATCTTTTGGATTCATGGTCGTGGGCTGATAGGCCTCAGCTCGTTTCAGCTCATGAGCAGCTCGCGAGCTGGCTTGTTAAAACAGTGAGTTAGACTTCCAACTCACCTCGTGAAAAAGTTAAAACGAGCCGAGCCGAGCTCAGCCGGCCACGAGTTGACGAGTTGCCTGTACTATGCTTCGCCAAGTGTAAGAACAACCATTCTTCGCCACTGCTTCCAGGATGTGTGTATTCGAAAAATACTTGGCTTTCAAGATCTTTGCACACAGCGACTCCAGGTCTTGGATCAACCTCCAATCCTGTTTGGCTAACATAGCCATGTTAAAAGAGTGAAGATCCCTAAACCCCCAACCCACCATCTGCCTTTGAAGCCACCAATGTCTCCCAACTCACCCAATGCATACTATTCTCTTTCTCTTGATTGTTCCACCAATATTTTGCTGCCATAGAACTTATTTGGTTACACATCTCCTTTGTTATATCAAAACACCCCATGGCAAACACAGGAATTGCCCGTGCAACAGCCTTAATCATGATTTCTTTGCCGGCCTTTGAGAGCAACTTCTCCTTCCAACCCTGTATGCGTTGCCAAATTCTCTCTTTAAGATATGCAAAAACATTTGTCTTCGATCTGCCCACTGAAACAGGTAAGCCCAAATACTTTTTGTTTTTTGTCTCAGCACTAATGTTCAAAATCTCCCTAACCCTTCTCCTCTGAAAATCCCCAGTATTTGGACTAAAGAGAACTGCAGACTTATCAACATTAATCACTTGGCTAGAACACTCTTCGTACACCCACGACAAATCTTTCAAGTCGGTCGAGGTGATTCCATCGGACAGGGGCGTACAGTATACGTACGTGTTTTACAAAGCAGCTTGTGTAGAGATTTTAATTTCCCGAAGAAAAAAAAAGACAAGGAGTATGAGAAAATAATCTAGAGATAGATCATAATCAAGTACTAGCAATCCGATCACGTAGGAGAATTTCGCAGAACGGGATTCCATTGCCTTAGTTAGGAAGGGCCTTTCGCCGTCACAATTTTTTGATAAAAAAACTCTTTCCATAAAACACAATCTTGGTTTCAAATAAGTGAAATAATAAAGATATTTATGAATGCTCTGCGAATAAGCAAATGCAACATTTTTTTATTCTAATTTGAAACATTTTTTGCCCTATTTGGCAGGGCTCCTCCAATTTTTACAGCTCTGGCTCCTAACCTCAAAACAGCTCCAACCTCTTTTTCCTAAAGTGTTTAATACGGCTCCTCCGTAAAAGCTGCTACCAAAACTATACTAAACATGCCCTTTAACTAGAACATAGAACAAACTCACGCACTAGAACGTTTTTCGCATAAAGCTATAATAATTTTCTCTTGAACTAGAAATAATTTTCTCTTCGATATGTAACCATTTCCAAGTGAAGCAAGAGTATGTTTTTCCCAAACATTAAACAACAATTCTCATGAATCGTGAACGTTGTTCTATTCGATAAAATTGATTTGGATTAATAATTTTAAAAAGTTCTAGATGCTTAAACGAGGGCTAGTGAAGAGGACCAACACTTTTGGTGTCTCGTGAAAAATGAGTATCCCTAACCATATCTTTGTGTTCAGTAATTTACTTTCTATTATGTGTTATATAATAGTCACAGTCTGTCAACCTTAGGCATATGGATAAATTCGACTAGGTAAAGTGATTATATTTTGCCAAAAAAATTGTAAAGCCAATTGAAAACATGTTTTTTTATGTCTTAGGGCCTGGTTGCTTGGTGTCCTGCTGGCAGATGCCTGCAGGCATCCAATCTTGACCCGAGGTGTCTAGAATCAGATGCGTGGGAGCCATGGACCAGATCGCTCTGGCTAGGAGCAATCTGAACAGACCCTATCCTTTCAAAGAGGGCAGACAACGAGAATAGTGAAGACAATGAGAATTTATTTCGCCAACACACTCTCCGAACACTACCTCCCATCACTTCATCGATCTGCCAAACTCGGTTTGCGCCGCAGCCACCATTGTCGGACACCACCTTGGCCTTTGCTCTGTGTGGATCGCCTCATCACCTTAGGCGTATGCATTGTCTGCATTGATGCAAGATAACCCTTGCTTGCAACAAGAGAGATGTAGGAACAAAGAGAGCACCGCACGCATGGAGCACCGTCAGCCATGGCCTAGCTCTGCAGATGCCCAAGATTTGGCCACACACATTATTATAGGATAATGGCCCTGTTAGCTTGTCTCATGAGCCGTACTATTTCAACAAACGAACATTATTTTTCTTTCATAACAAATTAGTGAATAGTACTTTCGGCCATGACTTTTCAGCGAAACGAAAAAGGCCAATGAGATCACGAACCTGGGCGAGTATTTGTCATTCCCACGCAGAACGGCAGAAGCAGCTCCGGTCAACGAATACGGTAGTGTGGTAGGGCGTGTGACGCTGCCATTTCACCTTGTACACCGAGCAAGTCTACAGAGGCTGTCGCTGTTGACTCGACAAGGACCGATTGGCGCCTGCACATAGGCCCGCCTGGGCGTCGACCGTCGAGGCCGACGTCTGATCAGACAGGCGCTAGAGTTTGCCGGATGGACGATTTTGATGAAAACATCTCTGAAGCAAAACCACAGAATCCGGATATACAGTACAGATGAAAGAAAAGTCATCGAGGCTCACGGGGGAAATCCTGGACGTCCGGTACAAGAAGCAATGGTTGAAAGTATCTCAATATCTGAGACGCAACCACGAGCACGTACTGGATCCAGTATATCTCAATATCCAATAGAAGAAGTGTCACGATCGATCGATATAAGAAAAAGAAAGGAGAAGTGTCACGATCGAGCTCCCAGCGACAGAGAAATCCTCGCATAATGATCTGTTACCGATTATATTCCACTGAGATATCAAAGCATATATTGGCAATCGCTCGTTGCTCCATGCCGCGGCCTGCTCCGAGATCTCACAAGCACAGCCTGGGTCCGGGCCTCCGGGGACCACTCTGGCCAGCCCATTGTTTGGCGTGCGAACTCGCGATGGTAACAAGAAGTGGAGATCAAGGCCCGCTGACATTACGAGACGGCAAGTTCAAGAAAACTGTGGCGTGCAAGCCAACCACGGTCGCCGGCTTAGCATTAGCAATGACAAAAAAAGATGCTTGCTTTTGACATCTCCACAGCTGGTAGCTATCGACATATTGCAGTTTTTGACATCAACACAGCTGGTCGCCATCGATAGTAGCCCATAATAGTCTTGGAATGACCAAGCCACGCTACCAAAAACGGATGAACATTTGGATCGGAACCCACGTATAAAGCAGAGTACATATCGTGTGCCAGAGAAAACTGTACCGATATTCTAAATATTTGCAATGAAGCTTAGGACGATCCCGGGAATTGAATTTATTCTAATAATTATAATGTAGGTATAGATTAATTAAGTTAATATAGTTATATATGGAATATATTTATATATTTATTGTTACACATACAAGGGACATTATGTTGCATTTTTATTGTAGTAAAGTGAGTTGAAGAGTGTGCTATAAGTTGGAGAATAGAATTATAGCATAGTGATCTATAGAATCTATTTTCATCTTCCACACTATGAATTTGAGATAGCCTTATTTGTGAGCTTGAAAAAATTATGGAACGTCAAATTCCAAGCCAAATAGTCTAATCCATTATGTGGATTTCAATTTCTCTAAAATAAAGGGATCCACGACCCCCTAGTGTTGTCTTTAGTTTATATATTTATGTGTATATTATGGGGGGTGTTTGGGACTGCTCTGCTCCACGTTTTTTAGCTCCGCTCCATATTTTTTTAGCCAAACGATTTCAGCTCCACGCACCCAGCTCAAGAAAAAAGGGTGGGGTTGTAAGAGCAGCTAAAGAGGTGCTCCACAAACTCTAGTTTTTTTAGTTCCGCTCTATGATAAAATCTGTGAAGCAGAGTTTGTGGAGCAGTTCTAAACACCCATTTATATATGTGTCATCGAATTCCTTTCGTGCTGTAACTTGTAGTGCCACAGGGGATATATGCCGCTGCTTGTTTAATCTCTCTTGTTTAGCATTGAGGAATTTTGGAACTGACGATTTTCCTGGGCCATGGAAAAAAGATGCTGATTACATAATTTGTTAAGCAATCATCACAATTCACATATATATAGTATGATTCTTGATTACGTACTAGTTGTATTTTCTTGGCCAATGCAAAAGATGCTTCAGCGCAGTGTTTTGAGGGAAAATGAAACGCACGGAATTTAGTAATGGCCACTGGCCAGCCACACCAAAGCAGCATTAACCGCGGTCCGCATCATCTAATAAAATCTAAAAAAAATTATATACTAGTAGCTGAAAAACAATGCCCTGTTCGTTCCACGACTAAAAAGCTAGACTGAAAATTATTGTTTGCTGATTTATTGAATGAGAAAAACACTATTTTATAATAAAAAACTAAGCTAATAAGTTTAAGGGAACAAGGCCATGAGTCATGTCCTGCTGAGGGCACGTACAACGCATATGTTCGTGCCGTCTGTATGCCACCAGTTTTGTAGAAAGACCGCCGGTGGAGCCCAGAGACAGGGAGGCCGTCGTCTCACTAGAGGACGACCCCGGCTCGTGCTCCGAGAAGAAATTTTCGCCTGGAGTAGACGGCCTCGATCCCGTGCAGCGGGAGGGAGCAAGGATGGCTCCAATCTTCAGCGCCAAACTGCTCCTTTCTCATCTCGTTCCCTGGCCGCCGAAAGCACGCCGAGGACCTCTGACCAGCCGTGATCCGCACGCGGGCGAGATCTGCCTGGCTGCTGCGAGCCGCGCACCGCGCCGGCGAGCTCTGCAGCAAGCTTCGCGTGGGCGACCTCCGCCCCACCGCCAAGAGCCACGCACTTGAGGAGGAGTTGAAGAAGAGAAGTGTTTTTTTTGCAGTTGAAGTTGACTAGTCGAGTATTCAAAGGATAAGCATGTGCAGCGTAGTACGTGCTACTGCACTAGGAGGAGCATGTGAAGTGCAGAGAGTGCCGTACATCTTTTCAGTTTCTACAGACTACAGTGGAGAGAGCAAACAACATGTACTGGGAGTAGTAGGCTAGTGTGTGTTTGCAATTTTTTTTCTGAAAAGTGGAGAGTTTGCATTCTGTATGCGATGCAATTTAACTGTTAATACGTAGTCGTATTATGTTTTATTTGATTTATGAAAAATTTGTTCTATTATGTTTTATATTAATATATCATTTATATTTATGATTCCAAAAAATATTATAACCATGATTATCTTATTTATGCTGGATCTTTTTATTATCGACAAGCAACACAATGGTTACATGAATCATATTCATGCTTGATCATGGCTACATTAAAGTATTAAAGAATTAACAGACAGATATATACGCTGTCTATTTAGCCATATGTATATGATGTGATATCATCGTACAGACAACAAGCTGTCCATAGGTTGTACATGCCTGGTGGCCAAGCATTACAAGAACAGAGATAGATTGAGTAACAATAAATCGTCTGCCGTATCTGTACATCTGATGCCTCCAGGAAGTGAGCTGTACCAGTACCAGTAGGTTCCTCGTCCTCGTCATGTGGCCCTGCGAATTCAGCATGTTTGTTTAAGTGAGCTGTACCAGTACCAGTAGGTTCCTCGTCCTCGTCACGTGGCCCTGCGCACTCAGCATGTCTGTTTGGGCGTAAACGATTGTGATATTATTTTTTTCTTACACTAAACCAATCAGTAAAAACGAACATGCTGTAGATCGGAAGCAATCCATCTTTCAAACAAAAAAGAATGGTGGCTTCCTTTCTGAAAAGTCAACGG